>JZKD02S2428203.1:74369-96664 GCA_000966675.3 Picea glauca
CGAATGTCCCTATACAGTTTCAGTCAGCTCGCATTGATCATTCCTTTCAGCTCTACTCCTGTGAGATACTTTAGCTATACATCTCCCCCATATCTGATTGTATTTACTTCATATGGTCCTATCCAATGCATTATGAACTTACCTAGATGTTACAAAAATTTATTGGCATAGAGAAAGACTAGGTCTCCTTCCTTGAAATTCTTCCTCTTTATATTTTTGCCATGCCAATATTTATCTCTTTCTTTCTATACTTCTTGTTGAAATCCTTCTAGAATCCTATACTTCTCCATCTCCATTAGTTGATTCAAACTCTCCTTCATTGTGCCTCTTTCTATCATGTTGTTGATTGTTGCTACGCGCAAGATGGGTACTAGGAAATCTAATGGTACTACTACTTATTTCCCATACACTAACCTGAATGGTTTTTATCCTATCAAATTTTTGCATGTAGTCTTGTATGCCCATATTACTGTTGATATTTTAAAATCCCATTCATCCCTATTAATGTTGCAGATCTTTGTTAGAGCACTCTCCAAGATCTTATTGAAGGCTTCCACTATTCCATTTTCTTGAGGATGGTATGGTGTAATCTTCTGATAGTAGACTTCAAATTCCTCAGTCATAGCCCTGATAGTACTGTTGATGAAGTGAGTTCCTTGGTCACTCATAAAAATTATTGGACAACCAAATATAGTGATCACTTGTTCAAATATGAAGTGTGATGTTGTCTCTGTGCTACAATATTTTACTGGCATTGTTTCGGCCCATCTTGTTAAGTATTATGTCACAACAATGATATACCTTTCTCCTGACCTCTTTGTTGGTGGGTTAATTGGTCCCACAAAGTCTATTTCCCATTTTTCAAATACCTACAAAGTTACTTGTGGTGTTAGGGGCATCTCATCCCTTCTATTAGGTTTACCAACCCTCTGATAGACATCACTTCTCTGGAAATATTCCTTAGCATCTCTATGAATTGTTGGCCACCATAGGCCTACGCGAAATACCTTTTGTGCAATATCTTTTCCTGCATAATTTCCTCCATCTATTCCTTCATGAGCTTCTGCAAAAATCCTAGGATTTTCATGTTCTAGTACGCATCTTCTCAAAATGCTATATTCTCCTATTTTGTATAAATGTCCTGCAATCAGTTGATAGTCTGCAACTCTGACTACCATTTTTTTATTCTGCATAGTGCTAAACTCTAGTGATGTAGTCCCTATACACAAGTATTCAATGATGTTAGAAAAATATTCATCAGCTACTTGGAATGAAAATAAATGCGAGCTGGGAAAGATGGCTTCCAGGTTGGTAGGTTCTTATCCATTGGTTACCCTTGACAAGTGACCTGATCCTGCATTCAACTTCCTTGGTTTGACTATCACTTCAAAATCAAATTCATAAAATAACAGTAGCCATCTATAGATCCTCCCCCCCAACATTGGTTTGTTGACAAGGTATTTGAAGATAGAATGATCTGTGAACATCTTAAAGTGTTTTTCCAGTAAGTAATGTCTGAACTTATGAAGTGCATAGACCATAGTTATTCCTTCTCTTTCTATACGGTCTCTATCTGACATATCTATCCTCAAGTCTATCTCTCCTAACTCTCCTTCTATGCCTTTCATCTCTGTAAATGTGGTTGGGAACATGTTGCTATACTCACACAATAACTTTGTTATCCTCTCCACTGTTTGTTCATCTCATTAGTCTCCAATGCTGGCCATTTTGGGATTCTTAGTTGTCCCAATGTTGACTTTATTCACCTTGATCGGTGCATAAAACACTTATGATTCAAAATATGGAGATTCCACCTCTTTTTCACCTTCAACTTCTGTAATATGAACATTGTGTGGGTCATCCTCATATGGTGCTTCTTCTTCCACATGATAGCGTGATAATAGTTCCTTAACTGTCTGTCTCTTCTGATGTTCATACTTTGTCATCAGTTCAACCTCTGGTTCATCAATAAATATCACCCCTCTTATCTGTTTGAGGGATAAATCTATGTTGGAATTCTCATGTTCAAATGATAAAGTGACTATAAAATTGTGTTGTAATTTTTTCCATTATGCAGTGCCTCTACACAATTCCTGGTCTACATACTAGTTTACTGGAATTCCTTCTAGTGTGTGGATAAAGTGATGAGGCCACTCCTCTAGTGTTTTCATCCTCCATAATGTTTTTCACTTATCCAAGTGTTCTGTAGGTGTCCCCTATCCATCATATCTCTGCATCCTAGTGCTCCCCTCCTCTATGTCGAATCTAATGTGCAGTAGTCACTTACATTGGTACCA
The DNA here is from genome assembly GCA_000966675.3 of Picea glauca. Lineage (NCBI taxonomy): Eukaryota > Viridiplantae > Streptophyta > Pinopsida > Pinales > Pinaceae > Picea > Picea glauca. The sequence goes on from JZKD02S2428203.1 coordinate 76,667, forward strand.
GTCCATAACTATTTCTTTGTGCACACCCCACCATATTACATGTGTTGTCTTGAGTGTGATGTCTAGGGATAAGAGTCTATGATTCTCTAACACTTCATCTTAATATATTGTTATTAATTATTCTAATTCATTTACGCAATGAAAAATGGGAGGTTCTCTTATCTCTGTACCCACCCATCTTACAACATGATCTATTCATGCACACCTTCTTATGGAGACTTTGTGTAATCTCTGCTACTAATTCTCCAACCCTGTATTTGAATTAGAAGCACATGATGTGATGCTCCTCCAGCTGAGTACTCCATCTGCAGTTGGGTTGACATGATATTCTTCGCGTGTGCGGGTTTTGTATAACTGGTTGATTTTCTCCAGATCTAAGCAAGTGGGTTCTACAAACCTTTCTCCTTCTAATGGATCTACTAGCACAATGAATCTGTATTCCCTTGAGTCAAATTTCATATTTCTTTTCTTCAAGTTGATTATGGCCTGGTTATCAAATGCCCAATCTATCCCAAGAAATGATGGATAAGGTGTTGTGCCATCTACTATTTCTATTACTTTAAAATATATCTTAGTGCACACTCCATCCAAATCTACTGTCACAGCCTTAAGCCTTCCAATTGGTAGAAATCTGTGTTGGTTTGATAGCTTCAATTGGATAGGTGAAAAACCTATTGTGGGATCTCCTATGCATTTTCATGTCTTCTTGGGTAACACATTTACCTCAGAGCCTAAATCTAGTATGATGCCCCCCATGTTGAAATATCCATTGTTAGCATTTAGTTTGAATTCCCTGCTTGTCCTCCTTCTTGTATGGAGGTGATTGACTTTTTTCTTCTCTAACTTCCCTTGTACTTTTGTGTTACATATTTATAGCATATTTTTCAAAACTTTAACAGATGATGGATTATTCAGTAGCTTAACACATGATTGTAGAAAATTATTTATGGTACTTACTTACTCTACAACTTGTGTTTCATTGGTGTGGTCCATTGATAAAGGAATCTCCTACATTGGTACATTTTGAGTATGATGTGCGGTTGATGTAGATGAAACATATTTCTTGAGGAAATCTTGTCTTTCCTCCTTGAATATTTATTTTTCTTTCCCTGCTTCAAACTTTTTTTGTGGTTCAGTGTTCTTTTTCACCCATTGGTGTTGTGTTGGGTCTTGTCGTACTGTGTCAGATCTTGTCTTAGTTGCTTCATGTGTAACTATGTTGATATTTATTCCATCATCCCTCACCTCCATAGAAATCCATTGAACATTATGATTGTTTTGATTTCTCTTTTCTTGAATTTTTCCCAATAATGTTAGATAGTCCTCTATATCATGGTCTGTTACGCAACAATACATGCATATCGCAGGTAGAAGTGGACATTCCCTTGTATAATGTCCTAGATGTTGGAATTTATGGCATACTACTAGACCTCTACCTCTTCCAAATCCTCCTCTACCTCATCCCCCACCTCTGTGTCCACCTATACCTCCTCGTTGTGTGTTTTACTGAGGTACATGATTATACTACACTTAGTTATACTGTGGCTGCGCATTGTTGTACTGTTGTTGTGCAATATTATAGTGTGGTTGGGAATTACTATATGGAGGTGGTACATGGTTGAACTGTGGTGAAACTTTCATTGTCATCATCTCTTCTTGCACCCTATAAGTATCTGAAGTTATTTCCCTCATCAAGTATGTTTTCCTACAATCTTTGTCATTGTGACCCACTGATTTTCAAAAGTTTCAATATGAAATCTTGGGTATTGTCTAATACTTCTTCATCATTGGAAAATGATATGGATCATGTCCATGTATTTTACATATCTCACACCATTGTCCTCCTATTGGAAAATGGTTTGGTAGCCCTGTTTCCATGTACTGCATGAAAGTTGGGCACTCATTTTTGTGGTGTCCTTCTGTTTTGCATGTGGTACACCAAACAACTTATCTTTTCTCTTTACCCCTATTCTAATTTAGTTTATGTTATCACATAATCTTGTCGAAGTCTTGTGAATTTGGGTTTTTTTTCTTAAGTCTATAGTTTTTCCTGTCTCTCCCCCTTTTGCAAACCTAATCGTAATGCTTTTTCCTTTCGGCTTACAGTTTCCTTCCTTTTCCTACCTGAGAGGTGTCACCATGTCCGCCCTAGGCCTTTCGATTTTCTCTAAGGTCGATCACTTCTCTATTTTTATCTCTGTCACTGATCCTTTTACCTTCCTGAGCCCTCAGTGAGTCATCCAAGTATTCATGTATAAATCTCATAGCCATAAGCACAAGAGAAACCCTTAAAATGGTTTGTTATGGCCCCTAATCAAGCGAGCGAGCAAGTTCAGTTTGGCAGGAAAATTCAAAGTTCAGATATTAGCGACAAATAATAATTGTGGGAATCGGGAGTTTGAAACATTTTTGAAGTATTTTTGAGAGATATGGACCCTCGAGATCCAAAATCAGCAAGATCCATCTGATCCAATAGGACGTGTGGCACCAAATTCAAACACGGAGGAAGTCAGTTCGGGAAAATTGAAGTGAGAGAGGTCCTGATAGCTCAAGTCATGAAATCTCGATGGCCCGAGGTCCTGAAATGTCGATATCCATCTGGGTCGTTTGATGAAAAGGGAGGCGCGTCACCTGATCTGAGCGATCATGATTTTGTGACTCAGAGACTTTAGCATGGAACACAGTGTGAAATCGCGAAGCACCTGGGAATTAGGCCCATGATCACAGCCTGGGGTCATATAGAAAATAGTACTATAAAGAAAAGTAAGTGCTTATTAAGCACCGGGTGGTGGAAGTTGTTCGAGGAGACAATCCTGGCCATCAAAATCAAAGAAAGTCTGATCGTCGATCCGAATAGGCCATTTTGCAATATCGAGCATTGATATTTTTAATATTGAATGGAGTGAAAACTTTTGAAATGAGAAATCATGAAATTTCACAAGGAAACCTCAAGTCGTGGCTCGAGGTTGCATGGAACGATGGAGGGGGTTGCACCAAAGGCCAAAACTACCTGCGATAGTATCAGGAAAGGATATTCATGGTTTCGAGGCGCCAGGATTGATTGGAAGAAATCATGAGGATTGTCGGGAACATTCATGGATGTTGTTGAAACTAGGTCTTAAATTAATGAAGATCGACTAAGCAATGCATATCGTTTGGAAACTCATACTGTTGAAAAGATAGATAAACAAAAGTTAATCGTGCAACGGTTAAGGTTGCAGTTTTGTAACTACTTTTCTCCTAGGAAGTAGGATATTTTTAACCATCAAGTATGGATGACCTTGTATAAATACAGGGAACGAAGACTAAAACAAGGGATTTTTGATCTCTCTGAAAAAGGACTGTTGACGAAGTAATTTTGAAGAAACTCTAACTTAATAGAAATGAAGATTGAAGATTCCAGGTCTTGTCACCTCTGAGCTATGTGTTTCCCTGTCATCTCATCTTTCTTAAACATGTTTAATTGATGAATGCTTGACCACAGTTTAGTACAACCTCTACCATGAAAATTATTATTTTTGTTATTTCAAATCATTTACAGTTTTTCCTCTGTATCCGTTATCAACAGATATAAGACCTGTATATACTTAGATTTGAACATCACATGCTTCATTAATATTTTTATCATTTCCTAGTCTTCTGTTACAATGTGAGATTCCTCTGAAATTGATGCCTCATTTTGCTAATAGCTTTATGTTTTTCTCCATATCATGCATATTTATTTTCTTTAAAATTTAACTCAGATACAAGAAAAGGCCTACAATTTGATCTGACTATTTATTTATGTTTTAACATCATTCTCATTACTTTGTGGAATAGAGATAATCAACCTAAAAATAAAGCACATAATCTTATCCTCCTTTACTTTCCATCTTCATGACAGTACCAGTTGCAAGGCAATCTAACAACGATCTCAGTCTCTTGGATCAAACCAACATTTCTCTAAATTCATTTAACATTATTTTACAAACAAGAAATAACTAGGTTGACTTAGAACATTCATGGGAAGCAATTGAGAGAGACATCAATATCTAGGAAAACTGAGAGTTTCAACAGAGATAGTTGAGAAACCTACAATAGCCTTTACCTTTTTATCAGTCTTTATTCTATTCTTAGCTCCCTCTATTTTTTCAGATTCCTTGACGGTATACTTTAGAGCCTTAAAGTGTAAACTCAGGAACAACATCTTTTTGGCGTCGTTGTCGGGGATGAAGAAACCAATCTTTTCCCTAGGAAGAACGACATTGATACTTTCTTTCTTTGATAGTGAACAAAGATCGAAAAACCTTCTAAGGCTACTTTTATCTTTCACTTGGCGATTCCATGATAAGTAAACTGGATTTTAGCCGAAAGAACACCAGAAAGAACCCGGATGACAAGCAGACCTCGCTAGTTTCTGATCCAAAAAAGATTTTAAAATCAAGAAAGTCCCTTAGGCAAATAGTTTCTCCCATACATACTATTTGTCAACCTGATTCTACACAATAGAATGTTAAGAAAATACTTGAGAGATCCCTCTCTCTTCCCCTTTCAACCAATATGTTCTCTTTTCCTGAAGTATATACCCATACTACCCAGTACTCTGAAAAATTCTCTATATATCCTGCTTCAATATCCATTGATTCTTCGATATATTCATCTTACGAGTCTAGAGAAACAAGCTCTTTTCTTCTAGGACCTTCTTTCTCTAATTCCCTATGCCTTGATAATCAGTTCCCCACAACCTTTCTGTCACATTCAAGAACAACTCAAAATCTACCAAACTTCTATGAACCTTCTCCTCATACACTCTGATTTTCAACCTCAAATCCATCAATGGTTGCACACGGAGGCGCAGGAGTTGGAGGTTGTGTCGTAGGTGGTGTCGGAGGATGAGCAGCAGGTGGCCAAGAAACACTCCCTGGAATCTTTGCTAAGGTGGCTATTAGATATGCCCCCCTTGTCCTTCCTGTCCCCCTACACGACCTTCCCAAAAATTACATGAAAAGTCTTCCCAAATTCACAGTGGAAGGATATTTAACTGCACAAGAACACATCAATTTCTTTGACCAATTTTCTGACATCCTTGGAATTGAGCACAAAAATTTCTATTCTAGACTCCTTGTTCATACTTTTGAAGGACAGGTGAAGACCTGGTTTCGAGATTTGGCAGCGAGATCTGTAAGGTCTTACGAAGAACTTGAAAACTCTTTTATCAAACAATGGGGAGAAAGGAGAGACCACCTCTATTACCTAACTGAATTTGGGGCTCTGAGGAAGAAAAGATCAGAATCAGTTCTTGAGTTCACTCAAATGTGTAACAAGTTGTATAATAAAATCCCGGTCGAGGTCAAACCTTCTCAACCTATAACGAAAGTAACTTTCGCTAGAGCCTTTGACCCCAATTTTTCCCTATTATTAAGAGAAAGGAGATCAGTAGATCTCACCAAGATGCAAGATGATGCCCTAGAAATTGAATCAAACATGATGGCATCAGGAAAACTAAAAGCCAAAGTAGAAACCGCGAACAAAGATAATAGAAAATTCAAAGAACAAGGTGGATCCTCTAGACCGGGGAAATCCTCGAGAGATAAAATAGACGAGATTGCTAGGGTAATTAGAGAGTTGTCAAATAAGATCTCAAAAATGGAACTTGATAAAGAAAAAAAAGATCATTTCCTAGGAAATATTTCAGAAGGAATCCTGATCCTCAAGCCCCACAAAGACAGATTAAGAATGAGGATCAAAAAATCTGAACCCCCTTCAAGAGTGAAAACTTCATTGGAGAGGAAGACTTAGAAGATTTTGAAGAGTTAGATGAGGATATAAATAATCTTGGTGACGATAGTAAATCACCCTATTTATCGAGACAAGATTATGAAAAATCTTTAAATGAAGAAAATAGATCGGAAGACAACGTAAGCAACAATACTTCTGAAGATTTGATCTATCAGGGTATTACAGATGATATAATGGATGAACTACACCAAAAATACAATATAAGACCTAGAAACAAGAGCCTTCCAACTGCCCCAACGAAAAAGATCCTGCCGAGGGGTGAAACTGACGAAGTGGATTCAAAGGCTGCTGAGAAGTAGACTACAAAAACCAACACCACTGACACACAACTTGTCAAGCCAAATTCAATAGGAACACCCGCTATGAAAACACAGGTCCCTGTGAGTGAAACCAAATATACACCACAAAAGAAATCCGAAAAGAAAGGAACGGAGGCCCAAAACACAGAGAGCGACAAGGCCTTGGGAAATTTTAGTCTGGAAAACGAAATAAACAAAATCAAGATTCCTATGCCTCTTGTTGAACTGGAAAAAAACCCCATGTACAGAAAACAAATTGACAAGATGATTAGTTTTTCAAAAGACGAAATCCAAGCCGATGTCATTAACTTAGAAGATGACAAGCCGAACATAGTTTTTGGTCTACATTTCGAAGGTGCCAAAGACATTGTTGCCCCCTTGTATATCACGTTAACCTTGTTCGACCAACTACTCCATAACTGTATGCTCGATTTTGGAGCATCCCACAATGTAATGCCTAAATCCATTATGGATAAATTGGGTCTCGAAATCACTAGGCCTTATGGAGATTTATATTCATTCAATTCAAGAAAAGTTAAATGTATAGGCATGATTAAAGACTTGGTGGTAAATATGGCACAAATACCTACAAAAAACATTCTCATGGAAATAGTGGTCGCCGATATCCCTTCGAAATATGGTATGTTGTTATCCAGATCCTGAGGCACCAAGCTTGGAGGATCTCTCAAGCTTGACATGACATATGCTATGATTCCATTTTTTGGAGGACAGTTCACGCGCCTATACAGAGAAACTAGGTTGGCATTCATAGTAAGTGATCCACGCAACCTGAATAAACACCTTGTATATATTGCAAATCAAGATTTAGGTAATTGTATTTTATCCATTGATGATGATATTGATTTAGCTATAGATGAAAGTTTTACAGAAGAAAAAAGAAGAAAAGAAAAAATTAAAAAAAATGTATATAGCACTGGTGTGTGGAAGATGTTTTTTGACGATGCTTCATCCTACTTTGGAGATGGAGCTGGGGCACTCCTTGTGGCCCCTGATAATCAATTTATAATCCCCTTTTCCTATAGACTACAGTGGAATGTGGACCACACTAATAATGTATGTGAGTATGAAGCCTTAGTGTTAGGGTTAGAAGCTGCTAGGAAAATGAAAATAAAAAACCTCGAAGTCTTTGGTGATGTCGAGCTAATCGTAAAATAGGTAAACCGACAATACCACACCAAACATCCTAGGTTGAGGTCTTACAGGAATTGTGTCTGGGATCTGATCGAAAATTTCTTCTCCTATGTCAAAGTTCACTACATTCCAAGAACTAAAAACCAACAGGCTGATGCATTAGCCAAAGTAGCCTCAACATTCACACCTCCCACCGCTTTCAAACTAAAGTAACATATACAAATGAGACACCGACCTTCCATACCCAATAACATATAGCATTAGAAAGTTTTTGAGGATGACGAAAAACTGCGCAAATTTTTAGAATCAATAGACGAGTTTTTCAAAATGCATGCCGACCAAGAAAACCAAAATGATCCTATTTGGATCATGCAAAAATGGGAGGACCCCCAAGAATTCCATGATAAAATCACCAATCATCGAATGCTTGTTCTAAAAAATAACCAGATCCCCAAGGGCCCGATTCCCTTGGAAAGTTTATTTAATCAAGATGATATCCCTTTAAGATCCACTTTACAACCTCATCCTGAAGAGGTTGAGGACTATGACATAGGTACCAAAGAAAACCCTCGGTTGGTGAAACTATCCAAATACCTGTCCCCAGAAACAAAAAGTAAATACGTCGAGTTTCTTAGAAAATATAAAGACGTTTTCGCTTGGTCTTACGATGAACTGAGAACTTATGATACTTCTATAATCGAACATAAAATTCCTTTGAAACCTAGTGTCAAGCCTTTTAAACAAAAAATCAGACAGACAAACCCTATGCTACTACCAGTAATAGAAAAAGAAGTCAAAAAACTCTTGGATGCCAAAATCATCGTCCCACTAAGATATTCCGAGTGGGTGGCTAATTTAGTCCCAGTAAGAAAGAAAAATGGTGAAATCAAACTGTGTGTTGATTTTAGAAACCTAAACCAATCATCACTCAAAGATAATTACCCATTGCCTAAGATGGACCATGTTTTAGAGAAAGTAGTTGGAGCTAACAAAATGTTGATGATTGATGGTTTTTCAGGTTACAATTAGATCACAGTACACCAAGATGATAAGGAAAACACGACTTTCACTACCCCTTGGGGTACCTTCAAGTATGATAAAATGATTTTCGGCTTGATGAATGTAGGGGAAACCTTCCAGCGATCCATGGACATCGCCTTCGTGGGTGAGAGACATAAATGTTTTGTTATCTATCTCGATGATCTGACTGTTTTTTCAAAATCTGATGTAGAACATCTAGTGCACTTGAAGCAAACTTTCGAGAAATGTCATAAATTTGGTTTGTCCCTCAATCCCAAAAAATCTCATTTCGCTATGCAAGAAGGTAAGCTATTAGGTCATATAGTGTCTAAATACATAATCAAAATCGATCCCAAAAGAATTGAAGAAATAGATACTATAAACATCCCTAGAAATGTAAAAGAAATTCAATCTTTCTTAGGAAAAATAAATTTCTTGAGAAGATTCATCCCTAACTTCACCAAAATTGTGAATTTGATCACAGGTATGTTGAAAAGGCATCTTTTCAACGAATCAAGAAAGTTATCAGCGAAGCGCCAGTGTTGGAAAGTCCTGATTACACAAAAGAATTTCTGATTTTTTCCTTCGCTTCTGAACACACTATCGCAGCTGTATTGTTACAGAAAAATGAAGAAGGCTTTGAACAACCCATTTCTTTTTTTAGTAAAAGTCTATGTTGATTTGAAATATAATATACTATAAAAACAATCTTACGCAATGGTAAAGGCTCTCAAGGCCTTCAGAACATATGTACTATATTTGAAGATCATAGCCTATGTTCCTACAAGCTCTGTCAAAGACATATTGGTTTAGCCGGATAGTGATGGGAGAAGAGGTAGATGGATAGCTAAGATTCAAGAGTTCAATTTGGAAGTCAAACCAACAAAAATCATTAAAGGCCAAGGTCTGGCTAAATTGCTAGCCGAATCAAACTTGGAGGCACTCGGAATAAATCAACTGCATGAAGATGAGGATTTCCTAGAGATAAACGAACTCGATGTCGCTACACCTATGGTTGATATAGAAGACATGTTTTCTTCTTCACTTTGGTACTGCGATATTTCTTCTTACCTATTGACTCTTTAATGTCCCAGTGAACTAACCCCATCTAAAGCCAAGACACTAAAGATACATGCTATAAAATATTGTATTATAGATAAAAAAATATATTGGAAGGATCCCCTGGGTTTCTTGCTGAGTTGTTTAGTCGAGACCGAAACTGAAAAGGTTATAAATGAGTTCCATGAGGGAGTGTGTGGAGGACACCACGCTTGGTGAGCCACATCTTATAAAATCTTAAGAGATGGATATTACTGGCCCAAACTATTCACTGATGTAAACACCAAAGTCTGATCTTGTATTCCCTATCATTTGTTTACAGGTAAACAGAAAGTCCCAGGTTTACCTCTAATTCCAGTTAAAACCGAAGCCCCTTTTCAGCAATGGGATCTTGATTTCATCGGAGAGATTGACCCACATTCTAGTGCTCAACACAAGTGGATTCTAACTGCAACAGACTATTTTACTAAGTGGGTGGAAGCTATTCCCACGAGAAACACAACTGACGTAGTTGTAATCAATTTTCTAGAAGAAATTTTTTTATCCAGATTCGGTTGTCCCCGAAAGATAGTCATCGATAATGCACAAGCGTTTAAATCGATGGCTATGATAATTTTTTGCCAAAAATTTATCATCATATTAGGACACTCCACAACTTATTATCTACAGGGAAATGGTTTAGCTAAGTCATCTAACAAAAGTCTGACAATCATGATCAAAAAAATATTGACTGAGAACAAGAAAACATGGCATATCCATTTGAAATACGCTCTATGGGCCAACAGAATAAGTACCAAAAGGGCAATTGATATGTCCCCTTTTCGGATGGTATATGGCACTAATGTTATTTTACCAATCAATCTTGCTCTTCCAGTAATGAAACTTTGGCAAGATTCAAATGAAGAACCTAACGACATTACTAGGAGAGCAAACTAGCTGGTCAAAGTTCAGCAAAATAGAGCAGAAGTAAACGAAATGTTGCAGAGATATCAGGATAAGATGAAGTTTTTATTTGATCAAAAGGCTAAGGATAGATATTTCCTCTCTGGAGATCTGGTACTTAAATAGGAAGCTAGAAGAGAAGACACTGGCAAACATGACAAGTTCGATTCGATCTAGTCTGGCCCCTATAGAGTCTCGGACTCAAAAGGAAAAAATGTTTTTTCATTAGAAAATCTCGATGGAGACATTCTAAGCACCCCTGTAAATGGGTGATACCTTAATCACTACATGCAGTAATATGTTTTCGAACTTTCATTGTACAGATCGGTTTGTTTTCATGTTTTCTTAATAGTTACATTGCTTTCAGTAAGTTTAATTCTCTTCAAAAAAAAAAATTAAATAAATAAATCTTTCAGAAAATTAAAATACAAAACAGTTCAAATCTAGCAAGTCACAAAATTTGTATGAGTGTCTAACAGTTATCAGGTCATTTTATTTGCAGGAAAATCGTCAAGGTATCAAGAGATCAACTATACTATAAGGGCAATTTGCATGAATAATCATGATAAATACTTATCAAAAAGGTAATAAGTAAATAGTCTTCTGGCTGTAAATACAACGAACTACTAAGGTATGAACTATGACCTGGGAACCTAAGTTAAAAATGTCCTAAGAGGTACCAATGAACGAGGCACTAAATTTCACGACAGTTAAGGTAAAAAATAAATAAAGAGTTGCGGCTGAAAACCCTAGCCCCATGCCCATGTAAGCTTCTTCTTGAATGATCTAGGACACGCCACGGCAACACATCAACTCAAATTCAGCATGACCCACTACTGGCTCTGATCTGCAGCGATGGGTGCCGAAGAGGGGGGGAAATCCCCCTCATATAGAAACATCACCGCTAACGACAGATCAGGAATGAGAGCAAAACGACCCGCATTCGTACCGCCACATCAAATCCTAGAACAACTACTCGCCAAGGAACAAAGATTTAGTAAGGAAATGGAAACGAAAGCCAGCACGTCCCATCCAAGAGCACCAAGAGGATGGGAGCCTGGCAAATGCATCCCGCAAATGGAAAAGGCGCCCAGGTACATCATAAGCTCAACAAGGGTTAGAGAGCACACCCAGTTTATGCAAGAAAATGCCCTCATTGACAAATTTTTAGGACTCTGGCCATCAGAAAGGGACTTGAACAAATGGATCAAACACTGGTGGAATCCCAAAGGAGACTATGAAGTTCATCTCAGCTCGAAAGGTTTCTTCACAATCATATTATATAACCTAGAAGATAGAGATCGCATCTTTGAGAATAGCCCCTACTTCTACAACTCAGCAGGGCTATTCCTAAGGTTCTAGGCAAAGCGCTTCAACCCAGATAAGGAGGACTTTACAATGGCACCCATTTGGATCCACCTCTATTCCCTTCCGCAGGAGTTCTGGTTGGAGTAGATTCTCATGGGAATATGTAATACAATCGGTCAATATGTTAAGGCCTCAGAAGCCACAAAGCAACGAAAATACACCTCATATGCCCGAATATGTGTCTACATGAGCATAGCTAAGGCCTTACCAGGTGTAGTAATACTGGAGTATCAGGATGAGTATTGGTCACAAACCCTTGACTACAAACACATCCCATTCAGATGCAGAAAATGCCATGAACACGGCCACCTATTCCAAGATTGCCCACTCAATCAACAGGCTTCCAAAGCTAGTCAAAACCTACAGAAAGATGGATTCACAATGGTCCAAACAAGGAAGAAAAATCCCTCTCAAAGGCAAACAACTGACCCCAGACCTAGGATCTTGACCAGTAACGCCTATGATATACTGAGCCAGCTACCTAAGGATGAGGAAATCTAAGATCCACATGACAGACTACAGAAAGGCAAAGACCAGAACCCCACGGTCTCCCCCTCCGGTCCAAATAAAGAGATCAATGTAGAGGAAAAGGGGGATGCAGATGGAGATACTCTAATGCAAATGGACGCCCAAGATTTAGCAAGCATCGACCTCGAGAAACTAGAGGAAGCCCTCAATCAAAAATATCTGCAAGGCCTTCCTGAAGAACATATTAGAAAGGTACATAAGGTCTTCCTTGATTCAATAGAAGGACCCACAACTCGCCACAGAATCAAGCTCCGGCTCCAAGAAACCACCGTGCGAGAACAAAAGAAGGGGACAGAAACCAATACATCAACTAATCAAGGAAGCTGGAAATCTCATGATCAACTTAGGTCAAATACAGAAGCTCTCAGAGGGATACCTCCACCCACACCCCTCCTCATAATGATGAAGATTATCACTTGGAACATTATAGTACTCAACGGTAGATCCAAGCAAAGAATCCTTAGGGATTGCATCAAAGAGGAAAGCCCTAACATTCTAATGTTACAGAAAATGAAATGTGCAGGAATGGAAGCCAAAACCATCTTCCAACACATATGGAAAGGTTGCAACTACATCCACATGGATTCTACAGGAGCCTCAGGGGGTTTAGCAATTTTGTGGAACCCAAACCACATTATCCTTAGTGGACCTTTCTCCACTATAGGTACCTTGTCAGCCCACTTTGAAGTAATAGGCTCGAATAAGGAGGGGATCATCACCAATGTCTACGGCCCACAAGGACAACAAGAAAAAATCAAATTCATGGAAAGGATGACCCAAGTTAAATCATTGGCAACCATGCCTAACTGGATCTTAGGAGGGTACTTCAACATGATCATTTCACTAGAGGAAAAAACAAGTGGGACCAAAAGACTTGAGAAAGAAAACGGTAAGTTCAAAACCCTCCCTGAACAATTAAAGTTAGTAGACATAGAGAATAGCAATGGCACTTTCACATGGTCCAATCGTAGATCAAGGAACCAACCTGTAGCATGCCAACTCAACCTCTTTCTTGTAATGGAGGAATTGATTGAAAGAGATCTCTACATGGAAAGTCTGATCCTCCCCAAAGTGGGCTCTGATCACTAGCCAATCGCCCTTCAGATAGTAATAGAGACAACACCTAAATTTAAACCATTCCGATTTGAGAAATTCTGGCTCACACACCCATATTTCCAATAGCTGGAAAAAACCTGGTGGATACAGGCTGAGGCAGATCAGGGCACCAAGATGTACATATTTCAACAAAGGCTCAAAAACTTCAAGCAAATGCTAAAACACTGGAACATAAATACTTTTGGCAATATATTCCAGAGCATTAAGGATACAGAAAACAGACTAGTCGAGATACAAAGAATCTTCATATCAGGGGCTCGAACTGCTAAGCTCATGAAGGAAGAAGAGAACCTACAAGTACAATTGGAGAAAACAAGAAAACAAGAAGAAATACAATGGAGGCAGAAATCTAGGGTGCAATGGCTCAAAGAAGGTTAAAAGAACACAAAATTCTTCCACAAAACAATGATACACCGGCGACACATCAACATAATAACACATTTGGAAGATGAGCAGGGCAATATGATTAGAGAGCATGCAAAAATTGAAGAGGAGCTCAATAGATACTACCAGAACCCCCTTACGGAAAACAAGGAGAACAGAAATGAAGCCATCACTCGAGTTACCAGCCACATTACCTCACTAATCACCCCTTAACAGAATGTCGCTCTCATGAGGCAAATCACCCAAGAGGAAGTGGACCAAGCAGTAAAAGATATGCCCCCAGGAAAATCCCTAGGCCCCAATGACTTCACCACAGACTTCTTCCATCACTGCTGGGACATTATAAGAAAGTACGTCTGGGAGGTCGTCGAGGAATCATGAACATCGGGTCAAGTTCTCTAGGATTTCAACGCAACATTCCTCACTCTCATCCCAAAGGAAGAAAGAGTCACAAACCCCAAACAGTTCAGACCCATAGCCTTATGTAATGTAATCTACAAGATCATAACCAAGGTGATTGAAAACCAACTCAAGCCAATGTTGTCTTATGTCATTTCCAAAGAACAAGCTGGCTATGTCGAAGGAAGGCAGATTATGGATAGTGTCATACTAGCACATGAAGTGATCAACTCTCTCAAATCAACAAAATCTCTAGGTATGTTTATTAATCTTGATCTCTCAAAAGATTTTGATAAAGCCAATTGGCAATACCTCAGAGCTATCCTAAATTCCTTTGGTTTTGACCGAGATTGGGTAAACTAGATTTTGAATCTCACCTCTTCGGATTTCTTCTCAATCCTAGTCAATGGAGTCCCCTCCCGTCCTTTCTCAGCCTCTAGAGGCATATGGCAAGGGGATCCATTATCACCCTTCCTTCTCGTTCTAATGGCGAAAGGCTTGGGTCGCTATATTAAATCAGCGATTCTGGAAGGCGCCCTCAAAGGCTTACCCTTGCATAACATTCAGCCAGCCCCCTCACATAGCCAATTTGTCGATGACACCCTTCTAATGAACTCTCCCACTGCGCACGAAGCCATTAAGCTCAACTCCATCCTTTCTGACTTCACTGAAGCTTCGGGCATGACATTGAACCTAGACAAATACAAGCTCTTCTTTATCAACACTCTCATTACAGTTCAGCTACACATTTCCAAAATCCTGGGCATCCCCAAGAGCTCCCTTCCATCCAACTACCTGGGCATTCCTCTCACAGGAGCGCCAGCTAAATCCATTTCTTGGGATAGCCTCCTCCTTTCTATCTCAAACAGACTGGCCAACTGGACCTTCAGACCTTTAAACATTGCAGCTAGATTGGTCCTACTAAAGTCAGTTCTAAAGACCCTACCCACCTATCTCTTCATTGCCTTAGTAGCTCCCAAGAAAATCATTAGAGTTGTCAGAAATATCTAGAGAAACTTCCTCTGGCAAGGTCTGCAGCCCAACAAGAAATGGGCCTTGGTAAGATGGGATAAGGTTTGCACACCAAAAAGCATGGGCGGCCTTGGGCTTCAAGACCCGGGGAAGCTCAACCATATAATTGGGGCCAAGATATGGTGGAGATGGATGAAAACACCAGATGCATTATGGGCACAAATCTGGAAGAATAAATACGCTCCCTCCATGCAGACTGATCAACTGATCAGACACAACGTCTAAATACAGGGTTCAAGCATTTGGAACAGAGCCTGGAAAAACAAAGGCCTAATACAAAAACATGCTTTCTGGGAAATCCGCAATGGAGACAGTGCAAGGTTCTGGCAATATTTGTGGCAACAACTTAAACCTCTCAATGAACTAGCAGAGCTCACACCCCTCCAACAAGCTCTTAATCAAGCTCCTTCTCTCAAGGTAAAAGATCTATGGAAACCACTAGAAGCGGAACAGATTTGGTGACAATGGAAGAACTCCAGCTAAGATCTAGGAATCCCACCCAACCTAAACTTGTCATCCTGGCATCATGAAGCAAGACGCAGGAAAATCCCCATTAAGGAGGGGCCAGACATCCTCAGATGGGGGCACTCCGCTACTGGCAACTTCTCGGTAAAAGAAGCCTATTACTTACAAGGCAATTACCACAATTGGGAAATCGACAACATCTGGAGAAAAATATGGAACAAAGCACTTTGGCCAAAGGTCTCTACTTTCCTCTAGTTAATCATCCATAATAGAATTCTAACATGGGATAATCTCAAGAAAAGGGGATTCATTGGGCCCTCAATTTGTGTCTTATGTCAATGCCAAGAAGAAACCAAGGAGCATATTTTCAACGGCTGTCATTACATTCAATCTGTCTGGGACCAGGGAGCTCAAATCATGTGCAGATCCAAGCAAAACAGAGGCAGCATCAGAGACACTATTGAAAATTGGGACTCAATC
Organism: Picea glauca; assembly: GCA_000966675.3. Lineage (NCBI taxonomy): Eukaryota > Viridiplantae > Streptophyta > Pinopsida > Pinales > Pinaceae > Picea > Picea glauca. Next base: position 92,689 of record JZKD02S2428203.1, read on the forward strand.
ACTTATAACAAACCCATTCTGAACTACATATGGCAACTGCTCCCAGGGTTTATTCTCTGGCAAATATGGAAAGAGCGAAACAGACGCATCTTCCACTCCAAGGAATCCACTCCAGAGATAACTTGGGACAGAGCTTCCATACTCATCAAAGAAATAATCAGAAGTAAGAACTGGCAACTTGGGGACAAGGATTGTAACCGGGAGGAACTCTACACCCTCCAAAGTTGGCAACTCAAACTAAATGACTCAGTGGAAATTTGAGCACCCAAGAATTGAATCCCCAGTCCAACCACCTGGACCCTTCCCCCAACAAGATTCATAAAGATCAACTTTGATGGAGCTTCAAAAGGCAATCCCAGACCCACAGGCTACGGAGCTATGATCAGGAGATCTGTTTTTTTGGTTGTTGATTGCTTTTCTAAGATGGCGATTTTGGTTGTCTGGAAGAAGAGCATCACAACAGAGGCCACTGCCAAGATATTCTTTGAATGAGTCTGGGTACATTTTGGAATCCCACAAACCATTGTCTCAGATTAGGATAGTCGATTTTGCATCACATTATGGTCGAGCCTATGGTCACTGCTAGACACCAATCTCACCAAATCCACGGCCTTCCACCCCCAGACAAATGTCCAAACTGAGGTTTTAAATCGAATGATTGTGCATATCCTTCGCATGTATAATTCAAATCACCCTCTCACATGGGATGAGAGCCTTCCCTATGTTTATCATAGCTACAATCAATCCCTTCATAGCTCAACCGACCATAGCCCCTTTCAGGTGGGTTTGGGATTCCAACCATTGAGTCTTATATATCTTACACTTCCCCTTGCGGTCTCCTTGATCGACTCATCTCCTACTCCAACTGAAGATGACAAAGCCACCTGGTTCATTGAGTGAATCCAACACATCTGCCAATAGGTTCAGGATATCCTACAGAAGTCCAATGACAAGTACAAAGAACGCCATGATCAACATCGGGTGCCACATAAGTTTCAAGTGGGCGACAAAGTTTGGTTGCACTTGTAGAAATAATGCCTTATAGGACCCCATCGGAAGCTTTTCTCACTCTGTTATGGGTCGTAAACTATTACCAAGGCCATGGAGGTTAATGATTTTGAGCTCAACATTCCTCCTGTCTTTGTCCTGCACCCAATGTTCAACATGGATCTCCTTCGCCCTTATTTCCCACCATTATTGGACACCTCAAAACTAGCAAAATAGATGACACCAACAGAGCTCAACCTTGACTGCATACAATAGGAAACCAATGATCATATTGTGGACACACAGATCAATTCCACTCGACAACAAAGGATCTAGATTTATTGAGTTGTCAAAGCAGGGCATCTCTTGCACAAAGGCAAGTGGCTCACCCAGGGCCAAATTCAGCAAAAATGTTCTCATCTAATTGGGGACCTCAACGCAATGGAGAAAATTTATTCCTAAGGATGGAGGATTGATCCATATGGATATCAGTGGACACCCACCTTTTTCAACTGGCTCAAAACAGTTTTCTGACAATTTTGGCAATTTACTATTTTTTAACAGTTTTAACTTCTGGGGCCATTTTGAGGGCCTAAATGAAGGTTTTTTAGGATCAATCTTCTCAATTAAATCCAAATGAATTATTGAGCCCTCAAAATTATTCTCCTTGGTGATACCTTTCCAATGGACTATCACACGCCTAAAACAAAGATCATATGCAAAAGTTACGACCCAGGGAAGTTGTTGTACTAACTTACCCAAACGGGGCCCACATGACTTTTGGCGCTTCATCTCCTAGGGTTAGGTTTTTTGGAATTCCTGTTTAATGTAAAAATGTCTTCAAAGCCTCATTGTAATATTATTCTTGCGAATGCACGTATTCGTCACATCTCTTCTCAGAGATAAGCCACCACCATTCCAGCAAGCTTGTTTCCGCTGCATTTTACAGTTTCATCTTATTTCATTATTGAATAGAAAACTAGTTTTATTGTATCTCTATTATTTTGTGTTCAGAACCTGTTAATAATCTATATTCATTTCGTTCTTCTCATAAAATCCGGATCACAAGCCCAGGGAGCTTGCTTAAGATCATAAAGATATTTCTTAAGGCGGAAAACAAGGCTAGAGTAATTTTGGACATAGCCAGGAGGTTGTTCTATGTATATTTTTTCTTACAAATCCCCATGCAAGAATATGGATTTAACATCCATCTAATGGACCTCCCATTTATGTGAGGAAGTAAGGGAAAGAACAAGGCAGATGAAATTCATTTTGGAAACAAAGGAAAAGGTTTCAATGTATTCAATTCCTTCAACTAGGGAAAATCCTTTGGAAACTAACCAAGCCTTCTGTCTTTCAACACTTCCATCTGGTGCATACTTAGTTCTATAGACCCATTTACAACTGAAAATGTGTGTTCCTTTCAGAAGAGGTACAAGATACCAAGTATTTTTCCATTAAAGAATGATACTTCTCATTCATTGTTGTATCCCAATTTGGATGACCTTAAACTTCTAAAAATGTCTCTGGATCATGAGTCTCTAAAACTTGAGGAAAAAGAGAAAAGGCTCACTTGAATTGTGAACATGTCCAACATTAATTTGGAGGATCACTGATAAGATCACCAACTACTTCTTGTGTTGAATGGACCCATATAGGAAGCGATGGTGTTGGTGTTGGTTCAGGTTCAATGGAATCATCTGGAAGAAGGTGAGTACGAAGAGGTGGATCTTCATCCTCACTATCATACTCTAAAGAAGAAACCATAATAGAAATAGAAGAAGGCACAAATTCCAAAGATGGCTCACAGGCCGAAAAAGGAACAATCATTGAATTAGGCTCGCAGGCCAAGATATTTTCATCAAATTTAACATCTCTTCAATATAACCAACAAATATACACTTCTCACTTTTATGTTGCAATGCTTTCTTTTTGTCAACAGAGATGTGAGCCCATGCTATACTGTGAAATACATGAAAGTGACTGACATCTAGTTCAATTTCAGTCCATACTTCATCCAATGTTATATTTTAAGAGAATTTGCGGGAGTGATATTTACTATGTAATGTGCACAATTGATGGATTCCTCCCAATAATTTATACTTAATCCCTTAGATTGGATCATACAATTAGACATTTATTTTAATGTGCGGTTCTTTCTCTCAACAACACCATTTTGTTGTGGTGTATATGGAACACTATGTTTCATTTGGATGCCTTGTGAAGTGCAGTAAATTGTAAAATTATTGTTCACATATTCACCTCCATTATATTTTCTTAACCTTTGAATTTGATGTCGAATTTGTTTTTCCACAAGGGTCTTGTAGGCCAAAAACTTGTCAAAAACTTATCTATTAAGTTTTAAGAAGTAAACGCACGTATGTTTGGAAAAGTCATCAATGAAAGTTAAGAAATACTTGCACCCAAAAAAATAAGGAGAAGAAAGCAGAACATGCACATCACTATGAACAAGTTCCATAGGTCCCAAGGTGTGCCAAGAGGCACATTTTTCAAAAATTTCCCGATGATGTTTGTCGAGAATAGAAATGGCACAAACACCATCTCTGCATGAAACAAGAGGAAGACCATTCACCATTTTTTTATTACATAGTTGTTGCATTGAGCGATAGTTTAAACATGACCAAACCACTCATGCCAAAGTTTTCTCAAGTCATTGTAATGAGAAACAAAAACTTGTTGATTATTTGGGTTGGTTGTCATTGATGTCAACCCTTGAAGAAAGTCCAATAGTGAATTCTGGTAGCACAAATGTTTGAGTAATGGACCCAAGTTTGTTTAATGTATAATGGTATGATTTTTAATATATTTGAAGGTAAGACTATTCTGGATGGAGAGTACATGTCATGTAATTTCTGGTGGTAATTGGAATGTCTCATAACTCCTCATGGTTAGAAAGTTATGGCCATGTGAAGTTGGAGAACCCTCATGAGTCATCTAGAAGCCCCAAGAGGTCAAAGTAGTCAAAGTG
>JZKD02S2428203.1:103492-113496 GCA_000966675.3 Picea glauca
TCAAGAATTTTATTGAACTATGAAAAACAGAAAATTAATTGAGCATGCAATCAATAGCTTAGGATATCCTCTACAAAGTTCAACTGAAAAGACGGTTTTACTTTGGGAGTTAACACAACCAACACTCGCTCCTCTCCCCTTATGATTTTCCAGTTTCTGAAGTTTCCCCTTTTGGCAAGATTGAGGGTCTTTCGGGATTTTCCCCGAAGCTTGACCACTCTCTTGACTTTTGTTGCACATACCCTTTGGAAAATGCTTAGGACCCACCTTTTGGATTTTTACTTTTCATGATTTCAGGAGTTGTGTGACCATGCAACTCTACCTCTCGACTCCTGAAACCCGAAACGTCGAAATCTAGAAATTCCACACCAAAGTCCTTCCGCGTTTCGCGACTTCAGGATTTTCACTCCACTGTGTTCCAGCTCCTTGTCATCAAGATTCATGGTATGCCAAACCCTGAAATACCGAAATGTCGATAATTCACTTCGAAGGGGATCAACAGCTATAAGCCTCACTAGATCCGATAGCCTACGTTCCTTCGAGATTTTGGGCACCAGGAGTTTAAAAATCTCGATCCAAAAATGTTTCCTCCTCTATTTTCCGACACTCGAAGTGCCGAAATCCCAAACTTTCACACCAAAATCCTATCGCGACTCACGACTTCGGGATTTTCGCTCCACTATGCCTCGACTCCTTGTCGTCAAGACCCTCGAAATGCTGAAAATTCTACACCTTGTCTTCACACACGATAATCCATTTCGCAATTCAGAAGTTCAAGTGACCAAGGGATTTGGCTTGCACTCTAGACCTATAAATCCTGATTTGTCGAAATGATCTTGACGGCTTGACAGTCATGATCAAAAGTCGACGTTGAATATTGGAACCTATGTAATGGGTTTGTCCAACCCTTATCCACCCTGAAACTCCTCTGGATCCTACAATCCTCGCGACTTCATGATTTCTCCACAGACAATTTCAACCGTCTGATTCATTCCTCAATGAATCTTTGTGGAACGAGCCAATGTTCTTTCACCAGAAATTAACCTTCTGCTGGATGGTTCATCTCCCCGTCTTCCTTTGAATACTTTAAAGGCACTAATCCTCCTGAGCTTTCTATTGCAACCTCAAGTCTCGAAAGGACTCCTGCACACACTCTTTACGAAAATATTTCAAATACTTCTGTGTATTTGATTATTCAACTCTGTGCACTCTCGACAACAATGGTCCTTCACTCTTCAACCTTAGTTGGTAAATTCTAAGGCTTCAACTAGCCTGCGCACACCTTGCACGACTTTTGTGCTTCACCTGCACTTCTACTGGAATGAGAACAATGGTATCCTTCCTGAGCTTTTTGAGATACAACTTAGACCTTAGTCAATGCACACCTTGTGGACATTTCACTGCACTCCTTCCAGGAACTCTCTCAGGAAGAGAAATGATTGAAACTCATTCTCCTCCTCTCTCAAACTTCATATACTTAACATGAAATCACACATTCAACACATCATTGAAACAAATGCATAAATAGAGAGAATAAAACAACTGTAAGCATACCATTCAGTAAATGTAAACGGTAAGCATTATAACACCATGAAATCTGAGTCAAAGCTCCATATATTAACTCAAGTGCTCCTGTACATGGGTTCTTCTCTACAACTCTCTTCTACAACTCTCCTTTTTTCTTTTATGTGCTAATGATACAATAATACAAGAGTGAGGGTGTCTATATCTGTTTTCCCTCCTACACTTCTAAAATTGTCTTATTAATTCAAAGCTACCTACTTTCATTAACAAACTTAAATGCCTATTACAATTTGACAGATGGGAGTAATCCCCCCAAATCTGTTCATAACTCCTAAACGTAAATGCAAAGTACGAATTATTCCTAACTATTACATTAATGCTTTTAAGTTCAAAATTTAAAACGGTCTTCATAAAAACGTGCCCCTTTTCTTCATTTGCTCGTCCAACTATTTCTTTGGCTAGGCACAAGATTTAGCTTTGCACGATGCTCCTGCATCATACTCCCTCGCTTGAAAATTTTCATGAACTCCTGTTCATGAGCTCTTGCATGGTCTTTCTGTGCTTATGAATTTCTTCTTCATCTTCCCAACTAGCATCTTCAACTAGATCTCCCTTCCATTTAACCAAGTATTCAAAATACTCTTTTCTCCTAGTCTTTTTGCTAATCCTTTTGTCAATTATGCTTTCCATTTGCAGCTTTTCAACTACAGGCATTTGTTTTTTCCATTGAATTTATTTTTGTTCCTTTTCTTCTCCTGCTTCTTCAGCTCTGTAAGGGTACAAATCTGCAACATTGAATATCAGTGAGATTCTGATCCCATCGGGTAATTCAATCTCATATGTGTTTTCCCCAAAACTCCTTATGACCTTCCATGGTCCAATCGTTTTTATCTTTAGTTTGTTATACGTTCCCCTTGGGAACCTGTCCTTCCTCAAATGTGTAAGAATCAAATCACCAGCTTCAAATTGAAGTTCTCGCCTGTGTTGATCTGCTCTCCACTTGTATTCTTGACTTGAACTCTGCAATCGCTCTTTAATTTGGATGTGAAGCTCCTTCATTCCTTCTGCAAATTCCTCTGCACTAGCACTCTTGAATTTAGCTTGTTCTGAATATTTCAATTCAAAAACTCTTCTTGGTTGCATTCCATATACAATCTAGAATGGACTCTTCCTTGTGCTTCTGTTAAGTGAATCATTATAAGAAAATTCTGCCTATGGCAGAACGTGATCCCATTGACTATGGTGTTCAGTCACTAAGCTCCTCAACAAATCTCCCAAGCTCCTATTCATGACTTCTGTATACCCATTCGTTTGAGGATGATATGCTGAGCTAAAAGAAAAAATTGTCCGCATATTTTTCCACAAGGTCCTCCAGAAATGTCCAACAAACTTGGTATCTCGATCAGAAACGATACTCCTTGGAAAGCCATGAATTCTGACGACTTTCTTGAAAAATAGGTTCGGAATATGAGTTGCGTCACTGGTTTTTTGGCATGGTATGAAATGTGCCATCTTTGAAAATATGTTGACTACCACAAAGATTGAATCATAGCCTCTTTGTGTTCTTGGTAGTCCCAATATAAAATCCACGCTCACTGCGTCCCACAGCCTTTCAAGTATGGGAAATGGTTGATATAAACCTATGTTCTACCTTTTCCCTTTTGTGTGCTGACAAATCCTACATCTGTCCACAAATTTCTTAACATCTGTCCTCATCCTTGGACAAAAATATGAGCCATTCAACTTTGAGAATGTTTTATCATGACCGAAGTGTCTGGCCAATCCTACACTGTGTTTTTATTTTAGCAAATTGTCCCTCATGGAGCACTTTGGAATACATAGTTGATTCCCCCCGAACAATAATCCATCCTGGATCATGTATTCAGTCCATTGGCTTCTATCTCTAAGAACTAGATTCTCAGATGCCTCATATGCCTCCTTGAAATCGAGATCATCTCTGTATATTTCTTTGAGGTTATCAAAACCCAAAGTCTTGACTCTGAATTCCTGCATAAGAAAACATTTCCTGCTCAAAGCATCAACAACTTTGTTAGCAGTTCCAAAAATATGCTTAATCACAAAAGTAAAATTCTGCATGTATTCAACCCATTTAACATGTTTTTGGTTCAACTTCTCCTGTTGATTCACGAATTGTAAAGCATGATTATCATTATACAAAACAAACTCTTTAGGAACCAAATAATGTCTCCATTTCTTCAGTGACTGTATGACTGCATAGAATTATTTGTCATATGTTGAGTACTTAATCTTTGCTTCATTCAGTTTCTCACTGAAATATGCAACTGGCCTGTCATCTTGGGTCAAGATCGCTCCAATTGCAAATCCACTCGCGTCACACCTGACCTGGAATGTCTTGCCAAAATCCAACAAAACCAGAATTGGTTGCTCCGTGATCTTCTTCTTCGGCAGATTGAAACTCTTCTCTGCTTCTTCTGTCCAATGAAAAGACTTGTGTCTTTTCTTCACTGTATCCATCATTGGTGCACTAATTCCACTGAATTTTCGAATGAATTCCCTGTAGAAACTTGCCAAACCATGGAAGCTTCGAACTTCAAATACGCTCTTTGGTGATGGCCAATCCTTAATCATCTTTACCTGTTTCAGATCCATCTTCAAATCATTTGCAAAGATAACAAAACCCAAATAAATGAGTTATGTCCTCATAAATGATGATTTCTTCATATTTATCAGCATTTTCTCTTGTTTTAATCTCTTCATCACTGCAACTAAATGCTTCAAGTGCTCTACTTTTGTTTTTTTGAAGATTAATATATCATCAAGATATACAATGATGAATTTCCCTATGAAATCCTTCAGGAATTTGTTCATCAATCTCATGAAAGTACTTCATGCATTCATTAAGCCAAATGGCATGACAAGCCATTCATACAACCCCTCATTCATCTTGAATGTTGTCTTCCATTCATCACCTTCTCTCATTTGAATCTGATGATACTCGCTTTTCAAATAAATTTTTGAAAAAAACTTTGCTCCACTCAAGCAATCCACCAAGTCATCGATCCTTGGCAATGGAAATATGTATCTGATGGTAATCTTATTGATTGCCCTTGAGTCTGCACACATTCTCCAGCCTCCATCTTTCTTTGGGTTGAGCACTGTTGGAACCTGTCTTTGGACTTCTTCATTTTCCTGCAGCATCAACCTGTATGCGGCTTTGTTCGATAAAATGGATCCAGGTATAAGGTTGATATGACGGCTTATACTCCTGATAGGTGGCAATGAACAAGGTATTTCATCCACAACTATATCAGCAAACTCTTCCAACAATTCCTGGATTTCTTCTGGTACATCATCTATCCTCGTACTGGTCAAAACAATTTTAGGCTTCCTGACAACAATAAATTGTGTCTTCCTTCTTCTTAACCTCATTAAGAAGTTCCTTCCCACTCATGAGAAGTACAGTGTTACTCATCTCTATTTTCACTTCGTTATCCTTAATTGGCAGGAACATGTGAGTCCTATCATTTTTCTCCAAGGTGTATGTGTTCTTTCTCCCATCATGAATCACATTCTTGTCATATTGCCATGGTATACCCAGCAATAGATGACAAACATCCATGGGAATGAAATCACATAATATTGCATCCTTATATCCTTCTATTTTGAATTCAACTAAACATTGTTTAGTGAAATTTACCTGATGTCCTTTTTGTAGCCACAAAACTCGGTATGGGCTTGGATGTGCAACAGTCTCTAGCTCCAGCTTTTCTACCATCTTTGTAGATACAAGGTTGTCTGTGCTATTGCTGTCCACTATGACTTTGCATACCCTATCTTTAGTTTTGCAAGCAGTCCCAAATAGACTGTTTCTTTGGGTTGGGTTCTCTGCCTCCTTCTCTGGCTTCAAGAGAAATTTCCTCATCATCAAATATCTTCTGCCCTCAGTGTCTTCTTCCTCAACATTCCATCCTTGAGCTTCGGCAATGTGAGTTTCACCACCATCTTTTTTCTTATTTGGACACTCATAAAATTTATGTCTGATCTTTCCACAGACAAAGCATTTTACTTCATTGCCTCTGCCTCTTCCTCTTCCTCTAGCTCGAGGAAAAGTATTTCTATGAGCATATTGCCCTCTCTGTGAGATTTCTCCTCTCTCATGTTGAGTTTGAGGTTTCTTCCACTCTTCTTTATATTTTTGAGTTCTGTCTTGGGCAATTGTTTTTACTTCTGGCTTGACTTCTACCTCAGCCTCTTTGACCTTGATTCTGACTCAACTTCTCTTTAGCTTTCAGAGCTATCTGATAATCATCTTCCACATTTCGGATGGTCATCATGCTCATCTCATCTTGGATGTCATATCACAAACCATTCATGTACCTGACAACTTTTTCATCATTGTTTTCCCGATGACCTGCTCTGATGTTTATCTTGTAGAACTCTTCAGTGTATTCTTTCACTGACATCAGCTTCTATCTCAAATTCTGCATCCTCCAAAACAGAGTGATTTGATAATCCTTTGGTATAAATTTGGCTTTCATTTTTGCAACCATTCTATCCCAGCTTTTGATTTTCTTCTTGCCTTTGCAGCATCTGTCAGCCTGCAGTTCATCCCACCATAGTGTTGCATGCCCTTTAAGTTTAGTGACGGCATGTTTGACCTTCTTGTCTTCCTCGAAATCCTCATAGTCAAAGTATTTATCTAGAGCTCTAATCCAGTCTAGAAGCTCTTCAACATCCAGGTTTCCCTCATACACTGGAATGTCCATTTTCTCTCTAGCACCTATCCTTGCAACAACCCTGAATAGGCGTTCATCTGCAGCATCTTTGACTATGACTTCTTCTCCTTCATTTCCAGCTTCATTTTCACTTTCATCCTCACTGATATTCCCAATGTCAACTATGCGCCTTTGTGTTGTCTCCATGGAATCAAGCCTAGCATGTAACTCGCGCATTTCTCTTTCCCTTGCTGGATCAAGCATTGGCATTGGCCTGTCTCTTCTTCTCAGCGGCATGGCTATAAAATGTTCCTCTTTTCTCTGCTATAGAAAGAAAAGAACTTGTCATGAGATATGATACCATAATGATGTGTATCAGAGTACTCTTCTTCCTCCTGCTTCCTCCATCTGCAATATACAAACAGAGTCAAGCTCTGATACCACAATCATGTAGACCCCGACCCTCGAGCCAAGATCCATGCAGGATCATTCTAAATATCTCCCTGAGTCTGATTGACTCTTTGGTTCCCCCACATGGAATACCACACACCCAAGGTATACTTCACAACTGACCAACAAATATGATTGGGGCTTTTCTTTTCTTTTCGAGATTTCAAATTTTGCGATTTCGCAAATCCTGTTATTGAGCCCCTTATCTCTTCAACCTCTGAAACTTGAAATGTCAACGAGGGTTGACTTCTTCAATGTGTCGAACACACGAATCTTGTTTCCACTTATTTCACCTTTTCATAACTTGAGTGATCAACCAACACTCGCTCCTCTACCCTTATGATTTTCCGGTTTTCGAAGTTTCTCCTTTTGGCGGTCTTTCAGGATTTTCCCCGAATCTTGACCACTACCTTGACTTCTATCGCATGTACCCTTTGTAAAATGCTTAGGACCCACCTTTCATATTTTTACTTTTCATGATTTTGGGATTTGTGTGACCATGCAACTTTACCTCTCAACTCCTGAAACCCTAAAACCCGAAATGTCGAAATCCAAAAATTCCACACCAAAGTCCTGTTGCATTTCTCGACTTCGGGATTTTCACTCCACTGTGTTCAGGCTCCTTTTCATCAAGATTCCTAACATGCTGAACCCCGAAATACTGAAATGCCGATAATTCACTTCAAAGGGGATCAACAACTATAAGCCTCACTCAATTTGATGACCTATGTTCCTTCAGGCTTTCGGGCACCGAGAGTTTGAAACTCTCGATCCCAAAACACTACCTCCTCTGTTTTTCGACACCCGAAGTGCCAAAATCCCAAAATTTCACACCAAAATCCTGTCACGACTCGTGACTTCGGGATTTTTGCTCCACTATGCCCCGACTCCTTGTCGTCAGGACCCCCGAAATGTCGAACTTCAAAATTCCGAAGCACCAAAAATTCTACGCCTTGTCTTCACACATGATAATTCATTTCCTGATTTAGAAGTTCGAGTGACCAAGGGATTTGGCTTGCACTCCAGACTTACAAACCCCAATTTTTCGAAATGATCTTGACGGATTGATGGTCATGATCAACGGTCAAAGTTGAATCATCGAACCTATGTAATGGGTTTGTCCAACCCTTATCCACCCTGCAACTCTTCTGGATCCTACAATCCTCGCGACTTCGCGAGTTCTCCACGGAGAATTTCGACCGTCCGATTCACTCCTCAATGAATCTCTGTGGAACGAGCCAATGTTCTTTCACTGAAACTTAACCTTCTGCTGGATGGTTCATCTCCCCATCTTCCTTTGAATACTTTAAAGGAACTGATCCTCCTGAGATTTCTATTGCAACCTCAAGTCTCGAAAGAACTCCTACACACACTCTTTGCGGCAATCTTTCAAATACTTTTGTGTATTTTATTCTTCGACTCTGTGCACTCTCGGCAACAAGAGTCCTTCACTCTTCAACCTTAGTTGGTAAATTCTAAGGCTTCAACTAGCCTGTGCACACCTTGCATGGCTTTTGTGCTTCACCTGCACTTCTGTTGGAATGAGAACAATGGTATCCTTCCTCAGCTTTCTGAGATACAACTCAAACCTTCGTCAATGCACACCTTGTGGACGTTTCACTGCACTCCTTGCAGGAACTCTCTCAGGAAGAGAAACAATTGAAACTCATTCTTCTCCTCTCTCAGACTTCATATACTTAACATGAAATCACACATTCAACACAGCATTGAAACAAATGCATAAAAAGAGAGAATAAAACAACTGTAAGCATACCATTTAGTAAATGTAAACAATAAGAATTATAACACCATGAAATCTGAGTCAAAGCTCCATATATTAACTCAAGTGCTCCTGTACATGGGTTCTTCTCTACAACTCTCTGCTACAACTCTCCTTTTTTCTTTTCTATGCTAATGATACAATAATACAAGAGTGAGGGTGTCTATATCTATTTTCCCTCCTACATTTCTAAAACTATCTTATTAATTCAAAGCTACCTACTTTCATTAACAGGCTTAAATTCCTATTACAATTTGACATATGGGAGTAATCCCCCCAGATCTTTTCATATCTCCTAAACATAAATGCAAAGTATGTCTTCTTCCTAACTCTTACATTAATGCTTTTAAGTTCAAAATTCAAAACGGCCTTCATAAAAACATGCCCCTTTTCTTCATCCATGCATCCAGCTATTTCTTGGCTAGGCACATGCTTTAGCTTTGCATGATGCTCCTGCATCATAAAGTTAAGAAAGGTTTGTAGGTATGTCATAATATACACTAGGTCTATTATAGATTTAAAAATCAGATTTGGAGTATCATATTGATGATGGATTTTGGTTGAGGTACATGTTGGGTACATGGTTGAGACAAGTAGTTGATGAGTTGGCACAAACATGAGGTGTATAGTTGATGATGTTGGTACATCTTGATGAGTCATATTTTATGTGTATTTGATGCATGATTGGTACATATTTGGTGCATGCTTAATGCACTCATTGATGGTGCAGGCCGAGGTATAGGTTGGTGCATGGTTGATGCACTTGTTTATGGTACAAGTTGATTACAACTTGTTTTGACAAGTTATTGTGACCAATTATTTGTACAGGTTTAGTGCATGGTTGATGCATTTGTTTATGGTATAGGTTGATGTAAAGGTTGATGTATGGTACATGTTGTCACAGTTTATTGGTACAGGTTGTTACAGGTTGATTACAGGTTGATTGGTACATGTTTACAATAGTATATCTCATAGTGATAGTGTGACAGTGGTTCCATCATTCTACTTCTACGTCAAGGTGGTTGGATGGGGCAAGGACAGGTGGTTGTAGCCACTTTCTAGTTGTAGATGGAGAATATAGTAGGTTGTATCCTCCTTCTAGTTGTAGCCATAGAATTGGAGAGTTGGAGCTTATCTCAGGTTGTAGCCTGAGAAACTAGGGGGTTGTAGCCTCCTTCTAGTTGTAGCCAAAGAATTGGGGAGTTGGAGCTTTCTTTAGGTTGTAGCTTGAGAAACTAGGGGGTTGGAGACTCCTTCCAGTTTTAACTAAAAAAAAAAGGATTTTGGTGTATCTAATGAATGTAATTATTAAATACATATAAGAAAAATCATTCTCTGGTTTTCTCTCGCTTTGTGTTTACACGTAAAAACATTGGTGTACTGTGTATGTGTACGATTGTTCATTTGTTCATTATTTATTTACTCTGCAACTATTGGATGATAATTCTACATTGATATAACACTTTCATTTTGTGTTTAAAAAGGATTATTGATCTATTATCAATTCAACCCCCCTCTTAGTAATCCAATAATTCATATCAGAGCAGTTTCCT
>JZKD02S2428203.1:136280-167582 GCA_000966675.3 Picea glauca
ATTAGTATTTCCTACTTTTTCATATTAATTTCACCAATATTAAGCACACACATTAATTATTCAATTAAGCAATATATGATGAACAACAAACCTTATGAACACAATATTTTATCGTGGAACCCAACAAGGAAAACCACCAATTATTTTCTCATTAATAAACTATTCTTTTACAAAACTGTTTTCAAACTACAACTTGATGGAGATACTTTCCCCAAGTTTCTTCAACTATGACTGAAGGGATGTTTCCACACCCCATTTACCAACTACAACTAGAAGGAGGCTACGACCCCCTAGTTTATCAGCTACCACTGAAAGGATGATCTGACACCCTATTTACCATCTACAACTAGAAGGAGACTTTGACCCCTTATTTAGTCATCTTCAACTAAAAAGGAAGCACCAACTCCCCTTGTTCACCAGCACCAACTAGCAGGAGGCTACAACCCCCTATTTAGTCATCTACAAATGACAAGGAAGCACCTACTCCCCTAAAGGCTCCAACCTTCCCTTGCACCACCCAACCACCCTTATTTTCACAATGTAATTCAATATCTTCTTCTCTTCATTGAATTTGACTCATGCATCCATTAACGCAAGTCTTATCATATTTGACCTTTTGAATTTGAATTTTTTTCCCTTGCTCCACCGTTCCACCCTTTATGCAGGTTATCACATTTATAACTCTTTTATTGTACTCTGTTCAAACAACTAGAGATACTATAAATTCTTCAAGTTTTCTTAGAATCATTAATTGTTGTACTTTCTACTTGTTTTTTGCAACCTCTGCTTGTATGGCCTTCTAGTTATCTACAGTCAAAATTCATCTCTTTCTCTTTGGCTTCTGTCATTTGATCTTCAATGAAACTGTTGCAGTCCAATATAGGTCTTCTATGTAAAATATTGGATTGCATAATTGTTTATCTGTCTTCTTCTTTTCTTGATTTTCAATAAGACATCGATAGGCCCATTAGAACCAAAAGTTTTTCTTCTTGAACTCTGCTTCTATTTCAATCTTATTACATGAACTGCAAAGACACATTCTTCTCAACACTCTTCCTCGTTTATATAATCTTCAAAATGGTGTGAGAGTGATACACTATGTCCCTTTGTTTTGAACCATATCACCTCTTCGTTTAACTTAACCGTAATCACTATTTTATCATTTTTACCATGAAGGATTTTCATAAATTGATCACAGTTATGGATCAATTTCATCCTTTTAACTCGATCCCAAATCTCTACAATTTATTTATAGAAATCGATTTCTGTAGAGGCTCTTCCTTCAAACCATTACATGTGACCGAGTGATAGAAAACCATGGGTTTTATCAAATTTAGTGACGTATTATATTTTTCCTTTTAAATATCTTATTCTATATGACCAATGGTAGTGACCAGATGCTAGGCCAAATGAGTGCTTGAGCACTTATCAATTCAACGATCATGATTTAATCCCCTGATGATATGGATGATAGTCGGGACATCTGGAACTTTGGGATTTCAACTTTTCATATTTTCAAATAAGATCGGATGGTTTATTCCATGGAACCAAATCAATGGTTAGATTTGATCCTTACACTCATCCTTTCACTACTTAATCCAACATCTAGGACTTAATCAATCATTGATATGGATGGCCACCATTTACTTCGCGACTTCATGCTTCACGTGAGTGTGATGTGTAGGCAAGGTAGTGGAGTTTGGCGGTGGAGTGCAGAGGTGGTATGGATGAGTGGTTTGTCAGTTTACTCGGAGGGAGGGGTAGATGGTAAGTGGTAAAGAGTGAGGGTGGTCTGAGTTAATAGGAAGGTGACATATTATGAGGGCCCCGCTCGGGAAAAACCACCAACTCAGACCCCCACCCACCATTAAAGGAAAAAAGGTTGAGGGGGTCTGATATTCCCTATCGACCATAGATCTGAGCACCAAATTATCGACCACTAATATTAGCGTGCCTTTTAACACAAAGCGCCAAAGCTTTCATGTCACCGTCGAACTTAGGATAAAAGTGTTTTATGGGTTTTTGCAATTTACCCTTTCTTCATTTTGTCACCAATCATAGATCTATTTGGTGAGTGACCATCGATGGTCAATGTGGATTGCGGAACCACAACTTGTGATTTATTTAATTCATCACCCAATCTTTGTTTTCGTATCAATGGTCTTGATCTGATCTGATCGTTGACTAGTCCTCCAATGATTCTTCTGAGATTCATCGCACCATCTCTTCTAAGATTTGATATTCATTCGCTCACCCTCCTGATATTTTATCTCTGCATATCATCATACTGTAACTTTGATTTTCATTTTCTAACTCTCCTGAGCTTTAATATTTTCATATCGTCCAACTGTTTGGAATCAACCATTATATGCTAATAGAATACGATTGATATCAATGACAATTCGTCATACCAACTTATCATCACATCAATGATATCGACTGTTGACATCAATGACAATATATTAATGACATTATATCCAACAATATCCCCATTTGTTGTTGATGGAAACATTAAAACTTCATACTGAATCTCCCCTTGAGATGTTGCATCTCTCCTCTGAAGTTATTCTCCCCCTTTGACATCAATGGAAAATGCTTGCATCTCTCCTCTGAATTTAAAAATGGATAACTCCTCCTACAATCATACTTTTCCTATCATAATGAATGACTCCTTCTGACTTTGATTGTTGTCTCCCTCTGATTTAGTGCTAATTGATGCATTTTTTTTTCTTCATATATTTTTTTTTCGAGAGATTTAGGTTGGAAGAAGGATTACTCCCAACTTTTTCCTAATATATTCAAATACATATATGCTTAAATTTTTTGTGAAAATATCTGCACCTGTTCTTGTGTTGGAACATATTCCAATTTAATGTTATTATTTTCAGCCTGATCTCTTAGATAGTGGTATTTTATGGGAATGTGTTTTGATTTAGAGTGTTGAACAGGGTTCTTGGAAAGACTTATCGTGCTTGTATTATCACAGTGGATAGTAGTAGGTTATTCAAATACTATTTTGATGTCTTGTAAGGTTTATTTCATCCACTCCACTTGTGTGCAACATTATACTGCTGCAATATACTCATCTTCATTTCTAGACAGTGAAATTGAGCATTGTTTCTTGCTTATCCAAGCTACCAATGATTCTCCCAAAAAGAATGCTCCTCCACTTGTATTTTTCCTATCATCTACACTACCTACCCAATCTGCATCTGAATAGGATTTTAAAGTGAATGAATCCTTGATAGGGTACCACAAACCAAGATATATGGTTCCTTTCAAATACCTAAAGATTCTTTTTACATCTTGAACATGTCTCTCCTTTGGTGTTGCTTGGAATCTAGCCACCATCCCAACTGCTTGCTTGACATTAGGTCTGGAAGTTGTTACATAGAGTAAACTCCCAATCATTGATTTCTAGTGTTTTGGACCTACAACATTGGACTCATCTTCCTTGATTAGTTTTCATCCAACTTTCATAGGTGTATTAATAGGTTTGCAATCCTCTAACTGAAATTTTTTAGGCGTATCTTTAACATAATTAGACTGATGTATAAAGACTCCTCTTCTAGGCTGTATTATTTGTAGTCCTACAAAGAAATTTAGTTCACCAAGCAAAGACATTTCAAATTCTTGTTGCATCCTCCTAGCAAAGTCCTTACTCATTTTTTCATCATCAATGAAAAATATAATATCATCAACATATACTTCAACAATAATCATGTTATTACCAACAATTTTACAATAAAGATCGTTGTCCGTTGATCTTTTTTTGAGGCCTTGTTTTTGTAAATAAGAATCTAGCCTTGCATACCATGCTCTGGGTGTTTGTTTTAGCCCATAGAGTGCTTTCTTTAATTTACATAAATAGTCTCCTTTGTTTAATTTGAATCATTATGGTTGCTCAATATAGACTTATTCTTCTACATTTCCATTGAGAAATGTTGACTTGACATCCATTTGGTACACTTGAAATTTTTTTGTAGCTGGAGAAAGCTAAGAACATCCTAATTGCCTCTAAAATGGCCCTTTCAGAATAACCAAGGTAATGGACAATAACACTTTTCTCTTGCATAATTTAGACAACACAGAAACTTTAGGAGGCCCAGTGAATGGGAGGTTCTTGAAGCACTATTTTCTATAAAGACTCATCAGGTTTTCAATTAGTACATTAGGTTTTCTTTTCAATAAAGACTCCATACACCCAATGGACTTGTTTTTACAGTTATGATGAAAATAAAGACTGACAGATGCAGGGAGATCATGGAATTGGAAATAAAGGAAAGGGAATTGGTCTGCAGTTTTTGGAGTTTATTATCAAACTCCATCCCTAGAAGGGGCCAGTGTTAGTCTCTAATTTTTTTTTAGATCTAGTGAGAAATCCTGATCCTAAACCCCTCCTACCTACACTTCATTATCTGTTTCCATTTGATTTAAATCATTGCTTTCATCTTGTTATGGTTTGTGTTTTATCTTTTTCTATAATTTCTTTAAGTTTGGAGTTTTAAAACATGGTTTTGGATGATGTGTCACTTCATATGTCTGTTTGAACTTTACAAATTCAAATTATGATAAGTCATTAAAATAGCTACTAGAATAACATTATTCCTATAGCGCAAATATAATCATGACTTAATATGCGCTCGCCACCCAGATTTCGTTATGATTACCCAGATCAAGGACTAAGAATTTGCATGTGTCCCATGATGGCCCTTGAATCATTTGATGATTCAAACCTTTACATGATCGGACTTCTCTGTACCCGCAAAGGACTCTTTTTAAACCGTTCAATTCCCAAAGATTATGATTTGAAATAGTCACTCATCATAATGATTTTGTTGAATATTAAGCGCAAATATTTTATCAGGAGAATGGTTATATATTAACCAATTGCAGGTAGAATATTCAAAATCCAAGCAGTTCTAGTTGTAGCAACGAGTTTTGATGGCACCTAAGAGGACTGGACAAGTGGTCAGATTAGAACCCGAGGGTGCTGAACTCCTCGAAGCTTATCCTCAGATGGCTCAAAGGTTCAAAGATGTTGGTTGGTTTGAATTCCTTACCACTTTCCAAGGTCATGATGAATATCTCTCTATGGAGTTTTCACTAAACTTTGATGGTTACGAAGTGGAGATCGAGAAACTACTGATGTTGGTGACAGAACAGACAATTGGAAAATCTTGCAGATTTGTGGTTGGAGGAGAAGGATGGTGGAAGAAGGAGCATGTGGTTACAGAGTTTGTTAATTAATTCTTTCTTCCAGATAAACAAAATCCAAATTGGAGAAAGGGAGTTCCTCACAGCTGGATCAAACCATAATGGCACACTTCTCTGATCGTTATCGACAAGTATATCACCTGCAAAGGTAGATTCTCACTAATCTATATCTACCACATTAGGTTATTAATGCATCTAAATGGCGATTATCCTATAAATATGCCTTACTTTCTACTCAAAAGCTTGATAAAGATGTCAAAAAGAGTGCAATCACTCTCCTCTAATGCAAAGAGCAGCCTGTTTCATCAAGTCTTAATTAAGACTTTAGTTGTGTCTGCTTTGAGAGAAATACAAAAACCCTGTAGCTGGCTCATGAAATCTTTAAACCCTAACCCATAGTCCAGCAAACAGAAGAAAGGAAAAATTAATGTCACACAGAAACAAAATATTCCAATTAATGAAACCCCTATCAAAGAAGAAATGTCTGTTTTTAGGGTGGCGAGGAATAGCAGAGGTAAAAGACCGAAGTTGGATCCAGAAGTCGAAATATTTTCTGAGGAAGATTTTAAAGGGGAAGAAGTTTCAGATGAAGATTTTGATATTCAAACTATAGCCAAGCATGAAATACAATCAACCAGTAAAAGGGGTGTTGCAGCCAAAAGGACAAAGAATAAAGGTGTTCTTGTGTCTCAAAACCCTAGAAGGAATTCTAATAGGGTTAGCAACAAATATATATTGAATTCCAAAGCCATGTTCAATCCCTCAATCAAAGAAGAAAACGTCATAGTTATAGAAGATCACTCTGAAGATGTTGAAGCAAGTACCAGGAAAAACACAAACAAACCTCCATTGCATAAGAAACTAGCAAAGAGAGGTAAACATAGTGTTTCATCATCTACAAGACCTGTCATAAGAGATACAACCAGATTGGCAAAAGATAAATAAATTGCTAAAGGTATCAGTGAGATCCATGAAAATAAAAAGGGTTACCTTATAGATTCAGATCACATATCAGATATGCCAAAAGCCATGGATTCAACAAGTTCTGATGAAGAACACAACTTAGAATTGGTTTCTAAATACCAAATTAAATTGAGAGAACCCAAGGTTGCCATAAATCTGAATGAGCCTGCACCTTTTGAAGACTTCCCCGAATTCAAGGTCAAAGTCAGAACTGATAGAGAAAGGATCAAGGAACTCCAGAAGACAGTGAGATAGTTGAAAAGAGAAAAGACTCATATAGAACAATGGAGTGCTCATCAATAAGAAAGAATTCAAGGTTTCAAGAAGAAGAAAAAAGAGCAAAGGGAATTGCTCAAAGAAATCAGAGAAATCAACTTCAGACTCTATTGGCATAATGTCGTGCTTACCACAAAACTCAAACATAAAACTGCCAAAGCTACTGTTGTTATCATACCCTAAAGGTTTCACGATGATTGTTACAATCATAATTTTGATGTTTTCCAGGAAATATAGTAGTTTCTACTCGTTTTGGCCTATGAAATACAAAGACCTCGAAATGTATGACTAGATCAAACTAATCCTTGTTTTGTAGAAGCGAATGTAATACTGGCAAGATCATACAATATTAAGTTGTTGAGCAGTGATATATTTTTGGAATGTAAACACTATTTTAGAGTTAACCCCCTAATAGATAGATGCTATCTAGATCTTGTCATTAATAACATTCTAGAAAATAGGATCAGGGGTTTTGTGGATAGTTTAAATAGGTAGAGGAAAGACTCTCTTAAGGTAAAAAATTTGGAGATCCAGAAGACTTACATTGAAACTCCTTGTAATGCATTACTATTATATTTGACACTTAATAGCAAAGGCATATGGATGGTTAGACACTCTTTTCTACTCTGTTTTCTTTCTTCATGCTTGAATTCATTATTCAGATTGCAATGCATTTGTCTCTTGATTGTTAATTAATACAGTGAAGAATTTACTGTGGAAGTTATTTTCAAGTTTTGATTTCAAGTTGATGGTCTTGTTTCTTTATGATATATTGGGACAAGAATTTATTTGAAGTTGACAAATTGAAAGCTTCATTTTCTCTTTTTCTTATCGGTCTAATCTATCTATGTGAATACCTTTTAACCAGTCAATGGGAAACACTTTGTTCTGATTTGGATTTTCATGTTATGTTATACCCTTGAGCCAGTCTTCAACCACCTTACTCAAAAAACAAATCATAAAAAGCCTTTAAAAAACTCTGCAATAAACTGATGATGCCCTAGCTTCCTCTCTCACAGTCCAGTGCAACTTTAGGGACTAAAAATTGGTATATGCATAGTTTTCATTTCTGGGATGATCCGAAAATGATATTTAAAAGACTTGGTTGAGTTTTAAGCATGTTTTAAATTACCATTCAAAACCTTAAATGAGGAAGGAGATTTTAGTGAAAGAATGTTGCAACCATCATAAAGAATACATAACAGAAAGTAAACATTAAGAATAGAAAACCATAACACCAAGATTGTTAATGGAGTTCGACAAGGTTGCCTACGTCTCTAGGCCTATCTCTCAGTGGGGAGGATTTATTATTAATATTAAATTCTATAAAAGTACATCAAAATTATCTCAAATGGATTACAAACTGTTCTTGTTGTGTTCTGATCAACCTCAAGAATCCAACACAACTGACAGCACTGAAAAAGGTTGAGTGTAGCTCCTGGAAATGGCCTCCAAAGTTCACTTACTCAATGGATTACCTACATTGAAATGGCTTAGGCTTTACAATTATTCATCATTATGTTGTTTTTGAACCTCTTCATGTTGTCAAAAACCTCTAATTATTATATATTTTTAGTTGGGGGTCATCTCCCAACTTCCTCCCAAGATATGGCCTCAAAAAGGGCTCCAGATCCTCATTTTTGGGCAAAGTCCTCCAAAAATAGGGCTAAAATCAAATAAAAATAAAAAACTATGGGTTGAAACCCCACTTGGGAAAATATGTGTGCCAACCCCCTAAGTCTTCGGCCTCCTAGTCATATGGGAATGGTTTGTGTGTCCACACACTTAAACATTGCACCCTAAACCTTCGCTCCTGGCTTCTGGTCTAGCGCTCCTGGTGGCATGGTGAGTGCCATGTGGTTGAGCGTTGGCCCCTGTCGATTGGGCCTATCCCCAAAACTGCGCATTAACCCACAACAAAGACTTTGTTTCCATCATAGGGGTTAATACCCATTGTGTAGCCTGTATGGTTGGTCCTTATTGGTTAGACCATTTCCCATGCCCCGAGGTCGAGGGTTCAATTCCATCGGAGGTGCAAAAAAATTTTCAACCAGCTCACATTGGACATATGTGGGGTGCCACATGGCACCTTATGATTAGGCCATGTCAACCTATCAATGCATCTACCCAGTCAACATCATATGATATGTGTCAACTCTGAAGCCTGCCACTTGGTGCCACTTCACTCTATCGTATTGTACAGTCATTCACTTGGTCAGTACCAAGTACTTCCACCTATCATCCATAATTCCACATGTTGAACTATCATTGGGCCATGTCAGCATACGGACTACATTGACAACATCTTTACATTCCACATGTCAAATCCATAATGTGCCAACTCAGCCTAAAAATGCCAAAAATGAGTGACACATGTCACCTCCTAATGATGCCACGTGTTCTTGTTAATGTCATCATGATGTCACTGCCATGTACTACTGACATCAGTTGTACAGCCTGTTGACTGTTGAATTTGAATTTTTTTTCCTATTTGGGAAATCGATCAAAACGCAATAACTTTCGCATATGGTGTCCATTTTCAGAATATATATATATATATATATATGGTCAGAATCGTCATGACGAGCCCGACGCAATGGCATTGGTTTGGTTTGATTTCAATAACTTTGATTTTTAGGCCTTCCTGGATCCATTTTGGATCATCCCTCCCCACTAAGACCTTTTGGTCCTCTAAAAGGATATTAACCAGTCATCAAGTGCAAGATAGGCCTCCCCACTTATCCTTTGTCTTTAAAATCTATCATGTGCACCTGTTGCATCATAATCAATTTCATAATAATCATGACAACTAAAAGAATATTGTTAGCCACTTGAACTCATTTACATCTTACTGAATCCACGACCATCCATGTAGAAAACATTAGCAGCGATAACATCAAAAATATGACTGAAACTGAACCAATATGTTCGATGTGCTTGCATGAAATTAACTTATCTTGAAGAAAAGTATGATTGAATTCCCATCCTACAACCATCTCATGTTCATCCTTAAGATCAACTTCTTTAATTGGCACAATTATAGGTGTGTTGATTGCATGATTTTCCTTCCTTAATTGTTCAATTGTTTGAAGAGATTGATTTTCTTTTATGTGACGAGCATGTACAACATATTCATTTCCTTATTTAGTTAAATGATATCGATTATGTTCCTTGTAGAAGATTTCTTTGTGATCATATAAATAAGGGATTCCTAAGACCATTCCACATGTCCCTAGTGGCACCACATCACATATTACTTCATCCACATACTTGGATGTAATTGAAAATTTTATGATACATTGCTTTGTTATGGGAAATTTGTGATCTTTGCTTACACAATTAAGTGAATAGATTTTGTGATGCATCTTAGTGTTTAATCCCAATTTATTAACCACTTCCTATGAAATTAAGTTAGATTGAGATCCATTATCTATCAATGTATCAATCTTAGTATGTTTCATTGTGACCCTTATATGAAACAATTTACTTATTGAATCATATATGTCACCAATTTTACCTGTCAAACCAACTATTGTGATGTTAGTCTCATCACCTGAATCATACCCCAAGTTTGTTGGTCATGTTGTTGCTGCAACTATTTGCCTCCCTTTCCTCTCCTTGAACCACTTTGGTCTCTTCTTTGTGTGAAATTGTCAGCAATGGACATCATCATGCCCTTCTTTCTTGCAATGCTTGCAAGTGATATTCTCTTCCTTCATGGTCGTTGAACTTTCTTTATTTCCATTCCCCTTTCTTTTGTCTTATTTCCTTGAAGATGATTCCCCTGATACACCAACTACTGTTTTCCCTACTTCAATATACATTTCTTGAACATAAACCTCATCAATATTATTAGGTCCAAACATAAATACAATATTACGAATATGTGTAGGTAAACCTCCTATATACTTCATAAGAGTTTCTTATGTATGTAATGGAATATTTAAAATTAATGTCATCTTAGGAAATTCATGTGTATTCTTGCACTGTTTTTCCTTGTAACAACCCGGGTTTTGAGCCGCCATATTAAATAATGTATTGTTACATTGTTGAGAGGCCAGAGAGCCCAAAAAATTATTAAAAGGCCAGTGTGCCTAAGAAATGTAATTTTTTTATCATTATTAATAATAAATGCATTGTTGGTTGCTAGATGGACAAGGACTAGAGTTATAGGGGGATATGATTCCACAAGAGAGGGGTCTTGAGGGTCCAAGTGCTTATTTATTTTATATTACCCATTTTGTGTAATGGGGGGGAAATCAGATACGTGAGCTCTTGGGGGAAGGCCAAGAGGTTCTTGACCCCCACAAATTACAAAAACCTAAGCCTAGTCTATGGAACGGGTTTGTTCTCCCATTGGAAAATAATCTCATTCTTGTCCCCATTCTGGTATTTTTCTCACATGCTCATTCACTTATTTTGATTCGTTGTTCATCCTCTCTCACAAATTCTGCACTCCATCCATTTCCTTCACTCACTCATCTTTCTTCATTTTAGTGTCTTGGATTGGGAAAGGAAGATGAATTGTTGAAGGGAAGCCATGGTCTTGTTGGTTGTAGATATTGTTGGTGTAATCCAACCATGATTTGAGGCCTTCATGTATGATATGCTTGGCATGTGATCAACTTTGATCACAACTGGGAGTCCTGAGAGTTCCATCATGGAGATTCTGGACCAGTTGCACTAGATCTCTGGAAGACTGCCTAAGAGATTGCGTGAAAGAGAAGGGTGGAAGTATATTCTCTTGGGTGGTGCAAGTTGGGTATAAGAGAGTTGGGTACTTAAATTGTTGTGAGTGTTGGAGAAGCCTGTGAGAGATTGAGTGATGACTAGTTTTGGAAGCCAACTAACACTCTGGAACCGACCTTTTGGATTCATAGCCCTGGATCGAGGGTGAAACTATTGTTGAGACTTAGAAAAAAAAATTCTATGGTCGAGAGGAACGTCCTTGGTTTGCATCCAGTTGGTGTATTATTTTATAAAAGATAAGTTCTCTTTGTTATGGTTTCCTTTTCTTATCTATTTATTTCCACTGCGTATCAAATTATTATACATGAGATTGTACCTATAATATGCATGCTTGCTAGTTAATGTTGTGCATGTATTTTATGTTGTGGTATGAATATTGATCATTGCATGTATGTATTTCATGCTTCTTTATTAATTAAGTGTTATCAGAGTCTCTAAATCAGTGAAGAGGTGTGTTCTTGGTGTGGAATTCCATCCCGTGGGAGGCTGGTTATGTTATAGTTTGGTAACAGAGAAGAAATGTAGTGGTGTTTCCCATCTTGGGTGGTTGGGGATGTTACAAATTGGTATCAGATCTTCTAGTTCAAGAACTAGAATGTTACGGGCCAAAACAAGTGTGAATCAGGAAGATTCGTTGTTACAGATTTTATACATATATGTGGGAATTGGGGGGAAATGGTGGAATCATTTGAGTGAAATCCCCCAAATTCATGAACAGGTCTGAGTTTGAATGATTTGAGGATTTTCTAAGAAGTTAATGGATTTGATCTGTAGAGTTGCAAAGTCAAATTCGACTTGGAAGGTCAAAAATTTGAGTTTTAATGGTTGTTGTAATGATGGACAGAGTTTGGAGAATTGATGGTTGAGATCATTTTCAATCTTGGATCAGCGGTCCCAATTCGTCCTTGAAATTTTTTTAAAATTTGAATGTTTGCAAAATTTGGCGGAATTACCAAATCAACGACTGGGATTGATTCGGTGACTTGAAAAAAGAGGAACATCGTCAATTCCTATTGATTTGAGTTGTTTTGGGAGTTGGAGAAAAGAAACGGTCAATATCATCTTGGCTGAGAGATCAACGACCCAAATTCACCTGTGATTTTGTCAAAAATTCTAAGTGTGGAAGTTCACCAAAAAAAATCATCAATGGTCAATGGTCAGGGATCAACATATTATGGTGAAGTTTTTCTCTTTCCTGTAAAAAGAAAATATATGATCATCGATGACCTATGGTCAGGGATTGGCAGAAAACCTCTGAAGTCCCGAACTCCGGAGTAAATTGGGACCCTTCATATTTGGGTACACATGTATGAATATTAGCAAGGGTTCATAAATTTAGCATTCAACAGTCCGGGGGTGTGGTGGTGTTAGTAGTGAAAAACATTTGAAGTCCGAAACCCCGTAGTAAATCTAGACCGTTCGTGTTGAGGACACATATATACAGATCAGTTGATTTAGGACTTCAACATTCAGGGAACTTGTGGTGTAGTGGGGAGAAGTCTCCCAAAGTCCCGAAGTTGTGAGGCACTCAGGTGACGTGGATTGATGACATCACCTAGGGTGATGTGGACACACTTGGAGCTTACCACATGTCACCGTGTTTTGTGCATTTCAAAGATCCTTTGTGCTAGTGATTATATGACATGTGTCACCCATCTAATAGGGCCACGTGTTCGTGCCTTACTTTCTGCCACATTGCAGTAAATCCTATATTCCATAGGATTCGAGGCATAAGCAATTGGGGTCGAGGACTAATGAAGGCTCGAAGGCTAGAGTCCATCTCGACCATTGATTATAGTAGACACATGGCACAAGATCCCTAGGTCTGGAGACTAGGTACTCCGGAGATTTTTATTTGCAAATTTCTTGGGTCAAGAAAACCCAAAGGTGTTGGGTTATGAAAAAGGTATAAATATCTTCCTTTTTCCCACAGTTTATGATATGATTTTGATTGATTCTTTATATAGTTAGGGATAGATAGGAAAGAATATGATTAATATGTCTCTTAGGTTTTTTATTAAATTTGTATTAAATAGATTCTAATTTACGATTGGAATGGTTTGATTTTGTTGCATAATTGGATAAATAACTGTCAAAGATAACCAAAGATATTTTATCTATGCGCAAGCTATTGGAGGTTGAAGACTTTTTAGGCGCAAAGAAGTTTTGAAAATAATGCATTGTCTATATTGTAACTTTATAATAGTAAAGAAATCCTAAGGATATTTCAATCCTCAGGATAGCTTGATTACCCAAACTATTGTAATATATAAGAGGGTAATAGATCCAGAAAAAGAGAGGAAAAAACACATTCAAGTATTTAGACTCAGAATTGCTCTGCACAAGCAGTTTTTGTAAATGTTTTACTAGCCATGGAATCAATGAAAGTTTTCAGTGTTTTTATCATTTATGTGCTCTGAGTTTCTCATAGAAGTACTTCTGAAGACTGAGGGCCCAGTCTGAAGGAGCTACTGTCTCGTTCTGTAATTGTATCAGTTTGAAGTTTGATTTCTATTTTGTGATTCAGATCTCTTTTACAATAGCCAAGGATAAATGCATAAGTGTGTTAATGATTTTATGATTGTTTGCGTATAGAAGACAGACATTTCCATTAGTTATTAATGATTGTCGTTATGATTTCCATTTTTGAAGTTATTGCTTGACAGTTCCTCACATTTTCATCCACGTTGTTCGTTTCAGTTAAAGCTACAATAGTTGTTCCTTTTGGTTTAAGTTACAATAGTTGTTCCTTTCAACAAAAGTTACATTAGTTGTCCTTTTTGATTAGATTATAATTGTTGTTTCTTTCCATAGATAGAGTAATTCATTATTTCCTTTCTAGTAATCAGAATTCATAATTGATAGTTAATTTTGCAAGTCCTTACTTAGATTCAATTATTGATTTCTAGTTAAGTGAATTCAATAGATTAATTAGTTTCTTTCCACTTTACAGCATCTTAGTAATCAGATTTCAATTCCATTTAGTTCTTAGAATCTTTGGTGAATGGTTGAGGAACTTGATTGTTGATGAACTCAGATTTGGTTTAGCTACACGATTCTAGGCTACCTACATAGACTTTGTTGATATTCTTGAGATAAAAGATGAATCTTTTGGTTGATAAATTAATGTTAAACTAAGGTTGTTTTTAGGACATCTTTAGACACCAACATTTTGGCATCATTGTAGGGGATAATGTCAAAGGTATCATAGATTGTGTCTCTGGAGGACCAGGTATTGAAGATGGAAGATAAGAACCTATGCAGGTAATAAGTAAAATGCTTATGCCAACACTTACCTCTAGTTGACACCTAAGAGGCTTCATAGGTTCTTTCTTTTGTTGTTGTGTGAAGTGTGTATGACTAGAAAAAAGGATCTTGAAAAACCAAAAACCCCACCAAAAATTACCAAAACCTAGGGTTCGGTGATCCTTGGAAGAAGCACTTTCATAGACGAAATCATCAAAAAGGGTGAATCTCAAGCTTCGGTTGGACCTAGGAAAGGACCCACCCTAATACCTTAGGCAGCAGTTTCACCAACTACAGCCCACGCTGAGATTCATAGAAAAACTGAAGGGACTGAGCAGAGCTTTCAAAATACAGATCTCCCAGCGCTCAAACCCTTAGAAGAGGGAAGCTCTAATAATCTAGAGGATGGAATAGGAGAAACTAGCAGGGTTGCCAAGGCATACCCACCACCACCACCACCTGATCTTGAGTCTCCTGCAAAAGAAGAAGCCATATCCAAAATCCCAGATAAAGGGAGTGTAATCAAATTCCTTGGAAGAACAAATAATCAACAATTTCAAATAGAATACCCGGATCAAGAACCTCCTAAAAATTTTTGGCACATTTTCGATCAAATGGCACAACC
Source organism: Picea glauca (assembly GCA_000966675.3). Lineage (NCBI taxonomy): Eukaryota > Viridiplantae > Streptophyta > Pinopsida > Pinales > Pinaceae > Picea > Picea glauca. The sequence continues at coordinate 151,357 of JZKD02S2428203.1, forward strand.
AAATCAACAATAACCCCATACCTCTACACTAGAGTATCCAATAGTTGATCCAATTACCAATGCCCCCATGAAAGCAATCCCCTTACAAAACCTTCCAACCTTCCATGGACTGATTTCAGAAGACCCGGATGCATTCCTATTTGAATTTGATGTCCTATGTAGAGGGTATGATTACACCTCTGAACCCAAAAAATTAAAACGATTCCCCTCTACCTTGAAGGGATCATCCCTACGTCGGTTCATGGGATTGGGAGGTGGAACCATCAATTCATGGGACCAGATGAAACAAACCTTCTTGTTAAAATATCAATATTACTGCAGAACCAGAGACCTAAAATATGAAATCTTTCAAATTACTACGAAAGAAAATGAATCATTAGAAGAATATGTCAAAAGATTTCAGTATAATTTGCAAAGATCACCCTATGGTACATTACCAGGTGAAGTACTCAAAGCAACTCTGATCAAAGGCATGAGAGATGAATGGGTAGAAACATTGAATTTCATGGGGAAAGGTGACATTTATCAGGAAACTTATGAAGATATTGTTCTATTGTGTATCAGGTGCTCACAAGGAAGTACACGGACCAGGTCAGGAATGTGAACGTCCCTCACAAGAAATAACAATATCTCCAGCGGGGGTGTTACACGAGCTGAAGTTGGTAATCTCCTAGAAAACTTTAAAATAGATATTTTGAGCACTCTGACTACACAATTAGATGTATTGCAGGACAAACTAAAAAAGGTAGAGGCAGAGCAGACCTTGGCTATATTTTACCACAGGTGTAGAAAGAAACATGGTCCAAGGGAATACCCCTTGGATATAGTTCGGGTTTGCACTATTTGTGCCAAGGATCACAACATAGATGAATGCCCATCACTCCCTGGATTGAAAGTTATATTCAAAGAAGTAGAAGAGGAAACCGAACCATTATATCTAAAGGCTCAGTGCCATCAGTGGTAGTCCTGGCCTCAAAATACATTTCAGGACCCTTCATCTTTCTTTTCTGGACAGTACAATCAACAACAAAATCTTGGACAGTATAATCAACAGCATAATTTTGGCAGCACATGGCAGGGTCAGCCATTTACTAATCAGAACTGGCAGTACCCACCTGCAATTTCTACCTGGCCAAACCAGCCTGCCACAAACCCCAACTGGGAAAATCAACCAACTACAAGTTCCAATTGAAAAAATTCACAATACCCCACCTCATCCTGACAAAATTTGAATAATACCTACCCTCCACAATGGCTTAACTCGACTGCCCAAAACCCAAATTGGAACCAGAACTGACAATGCCCCATGGGGATGAATAACCAACCTATGGGGATGACCTCTCAAACCCAACCTCTGTTACAAACTCCACTCTCATTGCCCCAATCACAATTGCACCCTCAATTACCTACCCAACCCCACCTGAATCCCAATAACAAACCAGCTTGGCTCATCCAGATTATGGAAAGTGGAGAAGGGAAAATCAATCCAGTAGGGTGCAATGAACTTCGGTTAAGATTGGGGTGCATCATCTCTCCCGAACAAAATGACGTTCCCCAAGAACAGGGGAATGAAAAACAACCAGCAATAACACCCTCGACTATGGTAATAACAAAATAAATCAGGCAAGGGAGGAACACAGTTGAATCACAAGACTCTGATAAGGATGTAATTCCCTCCCCTCCATTCCTCGAAAGACTAATGATAGTGAAACCCACCATATATCCTGACTTCAACATTGTAGGGGAACTCAGTAATTTATACATCAAAATTCCACTCCTGCAAGCCCTGCAAGTCATACCGATCTATGCAAAGACAATCACGGAGCTATGTGGGAGGAAGCCTGTCAGAAAAATAAAAAATTCATCATCAACAGGTCATGTAGTGGGAGCCTTATCTGATCTAATTTTGGGTAGAGAAACACCAGTTAAATATGTAGATCTGGGGAACCCCATAGTAACAGTTCAGATTTAGGGTTGTTCCTTTCCAAATACCCTAGTTGATTTGGGGGCGGCCATCAATATTCTAACTATGGAAACCTGCAATGCCCTGGGTCTTCACTCTTTTAACCCAACCCCGATTATGTTGCAATTGGTCGATCGATCAGTGGTCAAACCACTTGGCACACTACATGATATAGCCATTTCAGTTGATTCTTAGGAATATCTCGTAGATTTTCTCATCATCAACCCAAGAAGTGGACTTGAAGGGCATCCGTTGACATTGGGCAAACCATGGCTCGCAACAGCTGATGCGTACATAGGTTGTCGATCGAGTACAATGAAAATTTCTAGAGGAGGGGTTACAAGGAATCTCATCTTATATCCTCCAGTCAAACCTAGTCCAATGATCGTACACCCGCAATTTCCACCACCACGATATCTCGAGAAGGATCTGTGTGCCCCACTCATGATGGAAGAAGACCTCAAGCACAAGAATTAGCTAGAGGATGATGTAATCATTAGGTTTATTAACAACCCAACCATTGTAAGTAACCCAACATGCCAGATGCTCCAAGCTGTTCTAGACTGTGAAGCACAGGGAGACCCACTGGAATGTTTAATGGAACAACAAATTCCAACTACCATTGTTCACAACAACAAATCCGTTGAGATCGCACCACGGAATTCTCTGAACATTAATGCCAACCTAGAAGAGCAACAACAACAAAAGATAATCCAAACTCTCTCTAAATACCAGCGAGCTTTTGCCTGGGAATACTCTGATATGAAAGGTATTGATCCACAACTCTACACACACCACATTTATATTGAGAAAGACGTTCAACCTATCTGACAACCATAAAGAAGACTGAACCCCCACCTCAGATATATTGTTAAAGAAGAGCTACAAAAAATGTTGGCCGCAGATTTTATATACCCTATCTCAGATAGTCGATGGGTTTCCCCATTAGTCATTGTCCCAAAGAAAAATAGGAAGTGGCGAATCTGCATTGATTACAGGGAACTAAACAAAGCTACTCAAAAATATCATTTTCCATTACCTTTCATCAATCAAGTTCTGGATACCTTGGCAGGGAAGAAATTCTTCTCTTTCCTAGATGGTTTCAGCAACTACAATCAAATCTAGATTATCCTAGAAGATCAAGATAAAATGACATCCACATGTCCCTGGGGTACCTTTTCCTACAAAGTATTTCCTTTCTAACTTTGTAATGCTCTAGCTATATTCCAAAGGGCCATTCTAAGCATATTCAGTGATCTGATTAGCGAAGGGATTGAAGTCTACATGGATGATTTCACCCCGTATGGTGACGACTTCGATCAAGCCCTGAATAATCTGGAGAAGGTATTGGAATGGTGCATCGCTACCAGGTTATGTTTAAGCCACAAAAAATGTCACTTGATGATGACAGAAGGTGTGGTATTAGGGAATTACATTTCTGTAGATGGAATTAGAGTAGACCCAACAAAAATTGAGTTAATTCTTAATCTACCTACTCCACACACACAAACTGAGGTACGTAGTTTCCTTGGTGCTTCAAGATACTATCGCAGATTTATGCCAAAATTTTCAGAAACCACTGCACCTTTACAAGATTTGACAAGTAATGTAGAATTTCAATGGTCTGACAAATGTGATGTGGCTTTTGCAGGACTCAAGAAACTGATCTCAACAGTGCCAGTGTTGAGAGAACCTAATTGGAAATACCATTTCAAATTTCCACCAATGGCTCAGACATTTCCATAGGCGTTGTTTTGGGACAGGAAGAAGAAAAGAAACCCTACACCATTTATTTCATTATCAATAATCTAACTCCAACCGAACTTAATTATACAGTAACAGAGAAAGAGTTCTTATCTATTATACATGCCATCAATAAATTTCATCATTATATAACAAGCTATCTAGTTATCATGTACAGTGATCATTATGCCATTAGATATCTAGCTAATAAACCAATTACTAATGGATGGGTCACTCGATGGTTATTATTATTGCAGGAATTTGATATCACCATCAAATATCAACCTGGGAGAGAAAATCTTGTCACAGACTTCTTGTCCCGCATCCCAAAAACAGACGACTCATTAACAATTGAGGATCAATTCCCAGATCAGCATCTGTTTGTTGTCGACACAAAACCACCTTGGTATGATGATGCAACAAACTATCTAGTAGCAGGAATATTACCGACACATTTATCATCAAAGGAAAGATGACTGATCTTCTAGCATAGCACATGATTCACTTGGATCAGTGGATATATTTTCCACACAGGAGTTGATCTCCAGATCCGACGATGCATACAAGAAGACGAAATCTATGACATACTGAAAGCAGGACATGACGAGCCCTATGGGGAGCATTTTGTAGACCGAAGGACTGGACACAAAATCTTATATATGGGCTATTATTGGGCCTCAATATTCAGATATGCCAAGAAATATGTCCAGACATGCGACAACTGTCAGCGGATGGGGAAACCAGGTCAGGCTAATGAAATGCCCTTGAAAACACAACTAGTCGTAGAACCATTTGAAAGATGGGTGTTGGACTTCATCAGCCCCTTTAATCCAAAGTTAAATCAAAAGGCCTATATTCTCATTTCAATGGACTACATGACCAAATGGGTAGAGGTGGAAGCTTTACCAAATGAAACAGAAGAAGTAGTCATCAAATTCCTTTTCAAATTGTTTGTACGGTATGGACTACCCAGAGAAATAATTATTGATGGAGGGTCACAATTTACAAGACATAGAATCACCGCCACCGTGGACAACTATCACATCAAGAACATAGCTTTTCCATACCACCCACAAGAAAACGGGCAAGTAGAAAGCACCAATAAGTTCCTAGAGGCAATTTTGACGAAGATTGTCTCAACAAACCAACATAATTGGGCTACTGAGATCCCAAATTCCTTATGGGCTTATCGTACAACCTGGTGTAAAACCACTGGCTACTCTCCTTACCATATAGTCTATGGTAAAGAACCCATCTTCCCAATAGAATTTGAGATCAAGACCCTAAGAATGACCCAAGAAATTGGACTAAATCTTACAGAAGCACATAAATGACGCCTTCAGCAACTCAACGAACTGGATGAAGCATGCTTATTTGTTTTGGAGCACACAGTTGTTATCCAGGGATAGAGAGAAACCTGGAACAACAAGCATATCAAGAAGAAATCATTCAAGAAAGGCGACTGGGCGCTCCTCTATGATTCCATATTTCAGGACTTTCCTGGGAAATTATAGACACGATGGCTAGGGTCGTATGAAATTAATGAAGTCCATGATAATGGCACAGTTACTTTGAGCACCATCGATGGGTCTGGATCACCCTTTCTGGTCAATGGACACCGGATGCGACTTTACCACCAGCCACCTTCAAAAGATTCTTTCTATCAATAAGTAAGTAAAGACCCTACGGTGCAGATTTTGGTTGGCTAGGAAGGTAACCTAGCCACCCCAACTCCATAAACGATGTATTTTGTTTATACTGTACATACTATACATAGTTTTCCAACTAAGTGGTTAGTTTTTCTTTGTTTTATAAAAAGTCATCTAGGAAAGAAGAATCAGGACAGATAACTACAATTAGCACCTTCTTTTGTTCCATACTCCCATTTTTTTTTATCACACGGACTCTGTCTTTTACATGTTCATGACAATGTCATTCCTTTCTCGCACACCTGTTGTTCCTTTTTTAATGGAACAATTGTTGTTCCCTTCTCGTGCACCTGTTGTTCCTTTTTGAATGGAACAACTATTGTTCCTTTTTCACGCGCCTGTTGTTCCATTTTGAACGGAAAAATTGTTGTTCCGTTTTCACGCACCTATTGTTCCTTTTGAACAAAACAATTGTTGTTCCTTTTCGTGCGATTGTCGTTCCCTTCTTTACCATTCAAACACTATCCATTCCTCTGTAAGTGCGGCTTTCATCTAATAATTTTCACCAGCACTGTTTCTAATCATCATTACAATGATCTATCATTATTTTGTGGATGGTTCCTCACACCTTATCAAAAAAAAAATCATGGAATAATCTCTCCAAAATATTTTAAACCTTGTTCATAATCAATCGCCACCATAAGTTGTTTCTTTCCCTTATATACAAATATACCTTAATGATATTCTACCTCTATATTATAAGGAGTCTTCAGCACACTTTTACTTGGCATCTTTACACTTCCTTATACCATCCCTTACTCTTAAGGAGTAGATGAGCCTCCCTTATCAAAAATAAAATAAAATACATACATATACATATATATATATATATATATATATATATATATAATAAAAAATTTCCATAAAGAATGGGGGGTCTCATCACGAGCCAACCTAACGTGATCATAGGATACTAACCTAAGTGACATTCCCACTATGACTACCACACCAGGGCAATGGCCTTTGACATTTTATTTTGTCAAAGGACAAGAGGTCTCATCACGAGCTGGCTTGTTCACTTAAATTATAATCTAGTGAGTCGCATTATCATCATTTGGCTACCAAACCAGAATAATAGTCTTCTTGGGAAAAGACAATTCAAATATTTATTAAGAAAAGATACAAATAAATAAAGATACACAACAAAAAAACCTTTTTCATAAAGAACAGGGGGTCTCATCATGAGCCAACCTACCATGATCATAGGATACTAACGTAAGTGACATTCCCACTATGGCTACCACACCAGGGCAATGTCCTTTGACATTTTCTTCTATCAAAGGACAAGAGGTCTCATCACGAGTTGGCTTGTTCACTTAAGTTATAATCTAGTGAGTGGAATTATCATCATCTGGCTACCAAACCAAGATAATGGTCTTTTTGGAAAAAGATGATTCGTATGTGTATTAAGGATAAAGGCTCATCTAAGGGTTAAAAGGCAACCCTACCAAGGCTATCGATGTCTGTCGACAGCAGCGGATCTGCCTATGGTATGGAAGATTATCTCAAAATACCAAGTTTCTGCATGTATCTAGATCTCCTTTACTCAAATAATGAGGCTATCATATTAGTTATACTCAATCACCCAAAAAAGTAACAATATTCTGTTATGTGGACTATTAAAAAAAAAACAGATTTAATTTATTTTTGATTGATTTCTCCATAAATCATTTTTTTTGCACATAGGTGTAATAACTTTACAAATTCCACACATCAAACGACTATCGTTTAAATGATTTTTGGGTGGCATGTGTCTTTTTGAAAATTATATATGGTTAGCCCCTACTGGCGGCGGCAATGCAATCATTACCTCTCACCCGAAAATAACTGCACTCATTGCTTCCGCCTACACTGACAGTCAAGGATGACCTCTACATTAATGAGGGGGATGCTTGGCACACTTCCCGACTAGCTGTAATGATTGCAATAAATACAAAACCCATGTCTTTATACATTCATTGTTACTGATATTTTCCATTTCTTGCATCTGCTTCTCCAAAGCTGGTTTAACCAAGTTTGTAAACAGGAACGATAGTTGTTCTTTCTTTCTCACAGAAATATGGGTGGCAGAAGTGTGCACAGAGATTCAACATAACTCCAGGTTACAGAACAGGCAAGATAAATCCTACATCGCCTAGGGGGGACTGGATACTTCAGTCACTTGCAAGGTTATGACACAAACGTCATGCTCGAATTCTTTCAAAACCTGCAAGGAGAAATATCTACGGTGCAAGGCATACAAATCTTAGTTACCCCGGAAATCGTAGCAGAAGTCACAGGCCTCCCTAACATAGGAATTCAATGGATAGGGAAATACACGAAGTTGAGGGAAGTCATGGAATCTTTCACATAACCTAGGGAAGAATTGGATAGAAAAGGAAAGGGACTTAATCCCAATACCCTCAGTGAACCATGGAAGGAATTGGCGGGGATAGTTCAATGGTACATCACTTGCAATGGATGATACGATGTAATTTGACCTCTCCACCTCAAATTGCTGGCAGCCTTAAAGAAACGGTTAGTACTTAATCTACCTTTATTCCTGCATACCATACTACATGAAGTTTCCTTAAGAACACAAAAGTCCAAGGATCATGTTATTGTCATTAGCCACCATGGATTAGTAAAACTAATAGTGGATAAAGCATTGAGTCAAAATCAGTTGACTTGGGAGAATTTGATTGAGTCCAATAGACCTCCACAACTGGAGTAGGCAACCACCACCCAAAGAGAAATTCCACCACCTCAAATCGAAGTTGAAGCAGAACCTTCTCAAATCACTGAGGCCCAGACCTCACAAACACAAGCATTAACAAAAAGAAAGAAGAGAAAAATGGTTGCTCTTAGATCCCCCTCTAGGACAAGGAGGAGAAGCAAACAAACTCAGGAAATAACTAAAGAAATTCAGGATGCAACAGAGCACCCTGAGGAACTTTAGAATTTCATAGAACAACCTTTACAGGAAAATGTTCAAGCAATTGAGCAAGCAAAGCAGACAAGACAAAAGGATAATCAGGGAGACACCCAACCTGCAGCAGAGCACCTGACAAGACACTTTTTGAAGAGTTGTGAGATAGAAATAGCTCAGGTTTTGGGGAATTTAGGAACCTTAACTGACAGAGATGAACATAATCTGGAAAAAGAACTAGAACCAGCCTCCTCTTCAAAACTAGTTGAAGACTTTCTTGACATTGAAATGTCTTTTCCAGACGAAACAACACAGGAGGAATTTCTTTTTGAAATAGGAGACCCTCTTGGACAACTAGAGCACTTGGAAGAAACAGAGGGACAACCATCTAATGGACGAAATGAAGACCTCAAGATCCCTCATAAATAGAAATCAACCAAAAGCCAGAAACAAATTAGGAAATTAAAGAAAGAAAACAAATTGTTGAAGAAAAAGGCTAAGAGGGATGTGGTATTAAAGCAGAAGGTGGGAAAACTCAAGGAGATTATCAAGGAATTGAGGAAACAGTTAGAACTAGAAGACAATATCCACACAAGAAAGAAAAACAAAAAGGGCAGAGTGCAAGGAATAAATCCTCTTCCTAAGAAAGAAGCTAGTACAACTTTTGTAGGGATACAGACAGACACTCTGATTTTAGAGGAAACAACTCAACTTTTTGAGTAGAATGATACTATTAAGAGACTGGAGGAAGAACTATTGTAGTCTCAACAAACCCTGATTCAAAACAGAGGTGAATTACTGATGATAATAGAGCAGTCTCAGGAACAGAGTACTATCGTGAATAGACTGGAAGCAGAGCTTGCACAGACCCAACAAGCATTAATTCACTCCAGAGAAGAAAAAAATGAATATAAAGTATCCCAATCTCGGGTATAGGGTGCCATCATTCATAAGATAAAAGAAGAATTGGAACAAGCTCAACAAGCATTGATTCAATTCAGGGAAGAGATGAGTGCTATGGAAGAACACCAAGTATCTCAATCTCAAGCACAGAGTGTCATCATCGATAGACTAAAAGTAGAACTTACACAAGTACAGCAAGCATTGGTCCAACACCAACATGAAATGGTAACTAGGAATGAATATCAAAGGGTTGTTAAATAATTGAAGGACATGACAGAAAGAGAGGGTGAGACTTATGTTGCGCTTACCAGAGCCCAAGAGAAGATCAAAAAGGTGCAAACCCAATTGGAAAAAGATTTGGAGCAAATCAAACACATCTGTGATGTCTACTCTGATGCCATCAATTGCAGAGCCCCTACCATTAATTATGTTTTATTCTTGCTGGAATGGTATCTATTATTGAGAGTGAAGGCCATCAGAACACGTAAACTCATTTCATTTGCCACTGTTCTAGAATTTATTTCATGTTTTAGAGATCAGGAAGAGAAGGTCCAATACCTTCTATGTGAATTATATTTACATAATCTCATTTTCGAAGAAGTTAGAGGAGACAAACCTGGCCTTTTCATAGGGCACATACAGTTCCAGGCATTCCTGTCCTTTACTAGGAACCAGGTCAGGTGGGGTAAGGCTCACAAAATGTTCATAAATAGGGAAATTGGTTTAGATCTTTGGATTAGAGGAGAGCCTCCAAAATCCTTCCTAGCCATCATGCGACACAAGACCTTCATGAAAAGGGCAGGGGTTGTGGAATCATTGGCTTCTATCCATTTACATGTCATATGCTTAGGTATCGCATATTTTGGAGAAATCAAGGAGGAATCTCTTGCTGCTTCCAAGCTAAGGTGGGATGCATCCTCCGATGAGGTTAAAAATAGAGAGCCCTTTGGATTTAGGAATTTATTTGCAACAACCTTTAGAGTAGAAAGATATGCTAGACTACTCCAGGAGGAAGGACCTGCTTGGATGGGATGCAGGTATAACCCCCCTCTCCTCTGGTTTCCTCCAGAAGTTTACCAGAAGGATTATCAAATTAATAAAAAGAGACAGGACATCGCTTTTGATGAAATCAAAAGAAACCATGGTTTTAGGAGACCTGGTGAACCAACTTTTGCTCCCTACAGTATAACTGCTTTACATGAAAGACTCTAGCTTGCATGAGGACATGCAAGAAGGTAAGTTGGGGGTATGTTGGGTTACAAAAAAGGTATAAATATCTTCCTTTTTCCCACAGTTTATGATATGATTTTGATTGATTCTTTAGATAGTTAGGGATAGATAGGAAAGAATATGATTAATATTTCTCTTAAGGTTGTTATTAAAGTTTTATTAAATAGATTCTAATTTACTATTGGAATGGTTTGATTTTGTTGCAGAATTGGATAAATAACTGTCAAAGATAACCAAAGAGATTTTGTCTATGCGCAAGCTATTGGAGGTTGAAGACTTTTTAGGCGCAAAGCAGTTTTGAAAATAATGCATTGTCTATATTGTAACTTTATAATAGTAAAGAAATCCTGAGGATCTTTTGATCCTTAGGATATCTTGATTTACCCATACTATTGTAATATATAAGAGGGTAATAGATCTAGAAAAAGAGAGGAAAAAACACATTCAAGTATTTAGACTCAGAATTGCTCTGCGCAAATAGTTTTTGTGAATGTTTTACCAGCCATGGAATCAATGAAAGTTTCGAGTGTTTTTATCATTTATGTGCTCTGAGTTTCTCGTAACAGTACTTCTGAAGACCGAGGGCCCAGTCTAAAGGAGCTACTATCTCTTTCTATAATTGTATTAGTTCGAAGTTTGATTTCTATTTTGTGATTCAAATCTCTTTTACAATAGCCAAGGATAAATGCATAAGTGTGTTAATGATTTTATGATCGTTTGCGTATAGAAGACAGACATTTCCATTAGTTATTAATGATTTTCGTTATGATTTCCATTTCTAAAGTTATTTCTTGATAGTTCCTCACATTTTCATCCACGTTGTTCCTTTCGGTTAAATTTACAATAGTTGTTCCTTTCAGCAAAAGTTACATTAGTTGTCCTTTCTGATTAGATTATAATTGTTTCTTCTTTTTGTAGATAGAGTAATTCATTATTTCCTTTCTAGTAATCAGAATTCATAATTGATAGTTAATTTTTCAAGTCCTTACTTAGATTCAATACTACTTTCTAGTTAAGTGAATTTAATAGATTAATTAGTTCCTTTCCATTTTACAACATCTTAGTAATCAGATTTCAATTCCATTTAGTTCTTAGAATCTTTGGTGAATGGTTGAGGAAATTGATTGTTGATGAACTCAGATTTGGTTTAGCTACACGATTCTAGGCTACCTACATAGACTTTGCTAATATTCTTGAGATAAAAGACGAATCTTCGGGTTGATAAATTAATGTTAAACTAAGTTTGTTTTTAGGACATCTTTAGACACCAACATTTTGGTGCCATTACCGGGGAGAATGTCAAAGATAGCATAGGTTGTGTCTTTGGAGGACCAGGTATTGAAGACAGAAGGTAAGAACCTACGCAGGTAATAAGTAAAATGCTTATGCCAATGCTTACCTCCAGTTGACACCTAATAGGCTTCGTAGGTGCTTTCTTTTGTTGAAATTTATTTTTTTGTTGTGTGAAGTGTGTATGACTAGAAAAAAGGATGTTGAAAAACCAAAACTCCCACCAAAAATTACCAAAAACCAAGGTTCGGTGATCCATGGAAGAAGCACTTTCATAGACAAAATCATCAAAAAGGGTGAATCTCAAGCTTCGGTTGGACCTAGGAAAGGACCCACCTGAATCCCTCAGGCAATAGTTCATTAAACTCAGGCTAGGAAGCATGAGTATGGAAGAGTATGAGAAGAATTTCTTGGGGTTGTTAAAGCATTTTGGGTTTATAAATGATGAAAAGGTAAAGATACAGAGTATTTTGAGTGGATTGTCAACATTTTATAAAGAAAATATTTTGTATGATGAGCCCAAGACCTTGACTAAGGCTATCAGGAAGGATAAATATTTGTATGAGCAAGGCCAGGGCAGAGAGTTCATGCAGAAATATTGGGAGGATAAGAAGAAGGAGAAGTTTGATCAAAGGAGGAAGGGATTCAAACCTCCTTTCAATAGGAATGAACCTAATAAAAATCATCAAGATCAGTATACTAAGGATGATTCCAAGAAAGAATACTCCTTGGGAAAAAGGGGAAGACCACCAATCCAGTGTTGGAGATGCAAAGAAGATCACTTGTACAAGGATTTCCCACACAGAAAGGACAAAGTGAAGACTGTGCACAACATCCAAGAAGCTACAATAGTCAAAGACATGGGAAGGATTTATGCAGCCTTAGATGATCGACAAGAAGAATACCAATCCAACATGATCGAGGTGGAATGTAACATCATAAATTAGTCTGTTGTTATTTTAATTGATGTAGGAGAAAGTCATTGTTACATTGATCCTAAAATAATGGATAAATTACATTTGGAGAAAAGCAATCTTGGGAAATCAAGTTTGGTTCAAATAGCCACTAGAACCAAAAGGAGAATCCATGATATGGTCAGAAGTTGTTCCATAAGTCTTAATGGTGTGAACACTAGTGTTGACCTAAATATCATACCATTGGGGTCTTATGATATTGTAATTGGAATGGATTAGTTGGACAAGCATCATGTGGTCACAGATTTTCATAGCAAGACATTTACATGTCTTGATGGAGATGGAAAACAGAGCATTGTGAAAGGAGTTCCAAGACCCATCTATATAAGGGAGATTTCAACCTTACAGTTGAAGACATGTTTCAGAAAAGGGTGTCAATTGTATGCATCCCATGTGGAGGAGCCAGAAAAGAGAAAGTGTCCAAGATTTGAAGATTTATCGATACTACAAGAATTCGAGGATGCATTCCAATAAATACCAGGGTTTCCACCAAAAAGGGAAATAGCTTTCTCTATTGATTTAGTGTTAGGAGCTTCTCGAGTGTCAAAAACACCTTACAGAATGAGTACACCAAAGTTAAATAATTACAAATGCAGTTGGAGGAATTGTTGAAGAAAGGGTACATATGCCCAAGTGTTTCACCTTGGGGAGTACCAGTACTCTTTGTCAAAAATAAATATGGAGCCTTGAGGCTTTGTATTGACTTTCAATAGCTGAATAAGTCTACTATAAAGAAAAAGTATCATATACCCAAAATTGATGACCTCTTTTATCAGGTAAGAGGAGAAAAGATATTTTCAAAGATATACTTGAGATCAAGATACCATCAAGTAAGAATCAAGGAAGAATACACCCATAAGACATCCTTTAGAACTAGGTATGGGTATTATGAGTTTGTAGTGGTTCCATTTGGATTGTCCAATGCACCAACTTTCTTTATGTGCTTAATGAATGGCATATTTAGAAATTACTTGGATAAGTTTGTCATAGTATTCCTGGATGACATACTTGTCTATTCTAAGTCAAAGGAAGAGCATGAACATCACCTAAGACTGGTATTGCAACTGTTGAGAGAACATCAGTTGTATGCCAAGATGAATAAGTGTTATTTTTACCAAGAACGGATCCATTACTTGGGGCACATTATTTCAAAATAGGGTATAGCAGTAGACCCTGAGAAGATTGAATCCATTAGAGGATGGTTAGCACCCAGGAATGTTTCAGAATTTGGATATTTTATGGGGTTATATGGTTACTATGGAAGGTTTATAGAAGGGATCTCTAAGATTTCTCATCACATCACTTATTTTCAAAATAAGGGAATTAAATTTGAGTGGACATCTGAGTGTGAATTTTTTTTTAATTTGTTGAAGGAATTACTTACTAGTGCACCTATTTTGAAGATTGTTGACCCAAATGAGAATTTTGTGGTATGTACAGATGCACGCAAAGAAGGACTTAGTGGAATTCTCACTCAAAATGGACATGTCATTTGTTATGAGCCCAGAAATCTTAAGGAGCATGAGAGGAACTATACCATGCATGAATTGGAGCTTGCCTCCATTGTTCATGCATTGAAGATGTGGAGGCATTATCTCATGGGAAAGAAATTTGAATTAAGAACAGACTGCAGTGGTCTAAAGTATCTTTTTTATCATCCAACTTTGAATGCCAAGAAAACAAGAGGGCTTTAATTCTTAAGTGCATATGAATTTGATATCAAGCATATCAAAGGAAAAGAAAATAAAGTTTATGATGCACTTAGTAGAAGAGTGCATATCATGCATGCTACAGTTGTCAATATGCATCAGTCAGACTTGAACAGAAGAATTTTAGATGTTATTGTTACAGATCCACATTACCTATAGGTAAAGGAAATCTTACAGCGAGGAGATGTAGAACAGAAAGTGAATGAATATAATATAAAGGAAGATGGACTACTTATGCACAAAAATAGAATTTATGTTCCTAGTTCCGAAGAACTTAGGAATTCGGTATTAAAGGAAATGCATAATGCTCCATATGTTGGACATCTCGGTTACCAGAAAACAATTACAGCAGTAAGAAGCCAATTCTTTTGACCAAGAATGAAAAATAATGTTGCTAATTACATCACGGGATGTATGGAATGTCAAATAGTAAAGGATGAGCATAGACACCTAGTAGGTTTGCTACAACCATTACCAATTACATAGAAGAAATGGGAAGTGATAACCATTGAATTTATAACTAAATTTCCTAGGAAAACAAGGAAACATGTTTCAATAATGGTAGTGGTTGATAAATTGACAAAGGATGCTCATTTTGTTCATGTAAAAACAAATTCTAAAGAAGTTAACATTGAATAAATTTACATGAAGAAAATTGCTAGGCTACATGGGATACCTAGGAAAATTGTCTCAGACAGAGACACTAAGTTTACTTCAAATTTTTGGAAAGGATTATTCAAAGTATTTGGTACAAATCTAAACTTTAGCATAGCATAGCATTTGCAGTCAAATGGGAAGACAGAGAGGGTCAACCGAGTAACTGAAGACATGTTAAGAATGTATGTGATGGATAATCCATCTAAGTGGGAAGATTACCTAAACTTGGTTGAGTTTGCCTATAATAATGGGTATCAAGATTCATTGAAGATGAGCACATTTGAAGCCTTGTATGGTAGAAAGTGTAGTACTCCAGTAAGCTGGGACAACCCAGCAGATAGAGTGGTACTTGGTTCGGATTTTCTCAAGGAAAAGGAAGACCAGAATAGGATAGCAAGATAATTTAAAGTAGGAGAGCATGTTCTCTTGAAAGTAAATCCCAAGAAGAGTTATTTGAAGTTGGGCAGTTGTACCAAGATGGCAGCCAGATACTGTGGTCCATTTGAGATATTGGATAGAATAGGGCTAGTTGCATACATGCTTGCTTTTCATGTTTCCATGAAAGTGCATAATATATTTAATGTCTCTTTTATAAAGAAATATTTACATGATTCTAACCATGTTTTTGATTGGCATCTAATTCAGGTAGAGACAGAGGGATATGTTCAATTCTAGTCAATGCAAACAATGGACAGAAAGGTAAAAATGCTTCAGCATCGAGTTATAGAGCTGGTAAAAAGTTCAGTGGACCTACTACAATCCTAGAGATGCTACTTGGGAGCATGAATATACCATGCGAGTAGAGTACCCACATCTTTTTGAATATATTTTGAGATTTTGATCTTTGTTTTGTATATGCACTTAGGACAATTCCAAAAAAAGGGGGAGAGAATGTAACACCCTAGGTTTTGAGCCCCCATATTAAATAATGTATTGTTACATTGTTGAGAGGCCAGAGTGCCCAAACAATTATTAAAAGGATAGCGTGCCTAAGAAATGTAATGTTTTGATCATTATTAATAATAAATACATCGTTTGTTGCTAAATGAACAAGGAATAGAGTTAAAGGGGGATATAATTCAATGAAAGAGGGGTCTTGAGGGGATAAGTGCTTATTTATTTTATATTACCCATTTTGTG
>JZKD02S2428203.1:176470-189527 GCA_000966675.3 Picea glauca
ATAAACCTAGAGATAATGCTTCTGATCTCGTGTTTGCTGAACCCACAGCTGAGATCTCTCTGTCAATGTAGATCTGTCACCCAACTGCCACAAGGAGGTTCCTCTTTCTTCAAATATTCCATGCTGCCTGCACAAATGACCTCACCCGCCAGTAGCTATCCTTATTGTCAGAAAATGGCCTCTGCGTCCTGCAAAAGGACCTCTACAACCTCTCACTGTCCTCCTTTGCCTCTGCCCATGTATCACTGTAGGAAGAGATTCGACCCCTTCTTATGCCCATTGGTCCAGGACACGTTCAACGCTCATCGGGTCCCATATTTATTACCCGTAGCAAATCGGGCTCCTATTTAAATTTTTAATTAAACTTACGCACGTTGTTTCGAATCAGGTTTCAGCATTCCATATGCTAGCCCTATTGGCTATAGGCCTTGGCCCCATAAGACCATCCACACATGACCTCGGTCAAACCGCTCATCGGGGTTTCGGCGTTTTCGATGTCTCGATGTACATGCCTCCAGGATTCCCGATCCCCGATTTCCCAAGCTTTAGCCCCATCCGGCTACACAATTGTCCATATGACCATTACCCATGATCATGACCTAACCACGTCAGGGCTACGGGGTTTGTAATGCATCAATGCATTCACCCGGTGATTCCCGATCGTCCAAATCCTGACACTCCATTCATATGCTAACAACTGGCCTCTACTACGCCTCTGTCCTCCTTCGCTGCTGTGCTGCCAGCTGTACCCCACTCATCGGGATTTCACGGATCGCGATTTCGAAATGCACAGAACCTTTGTGCTCGGGATCTCCGATATCCCGATTTCCGATATGCCGACTCGCTCCTGATTTCCGACACCTGTCCCTCAAATGGATGGTCTCGATACCTTCGGGATTTCGGGACTTTCGATCTCTCGTTTCCTTCAACATCAGGAACTCCGATTTATCGATGTTCGATATGTCGATGGTGCCTTGATCTTCGACACCTGTCCCTCAGATGGACAGTCCCGATCATCGATGCCTCTGCTGACGTCACACTGGTTTGACACGTGTTAGATTCTGCCACGTGTCACTCTGATTCGTGACTTTCATGTGCCTGAAGTGTTGAATCTGCCTGACACCTGTCATTCCCTAGTTGTACCACGTGTCCCTTTGCTGACGTGGTGTGCTTTTGTGGGTTGAATCAACGGTTCAGATGCAATCTTGGCTCAATGGCTACGATTACATCATGAAATCGCATATCGCGATTTCGGGGTTTTCGTTGTCGAGTGAACTGGACATTTCAAAGTCCTGATCCCCGATTCTCTGATGGGGCCTCCAGGCTGTCACGCGTCCACATGAATAGACGGTCCAGATCTCGTCGGGAATTCACCTTGGATTTAACGGCTGCGATCAAATCGCGATTTTGGAGTTTTTGATGTCAAGTGAATTGGACATTATAAACTCCCGATCCCCGAATCTCCGATGACTTATCTCCTTCGCAACTTCTGCAGATCTGACGGTTGTCGGTCTTTCGGGAAATTTGAATGGAATCCAATGGTCACTGGATCTCTGTCTTCCTTCTTCTCTGTAATCTCTTGCTGCGCGTGTTTTCTTCAATGCTGTACCTCCTGAGCTCTTACGTCCAAATCCTCCAAGGGGTTTTATCCTTCATATCCTTCCATCTCCATTGTTGCCATCAATGAAAACAACCATCATCGTTGCTTGTTCAATATTTTCCAACAACATTACCAACTTGTTGCATACCATGTTGCAACTTAGTCTACCACCAAATGAGTATTGTGCCTGCAAGACAAAGCAATGACAATTTTATTTGGGTTTCCTCATATTTGATTTGTTTCACATTGCAATAAACTTCCATCTATCTAACCCAGTTATCAATCCTCTCAGCATTGATTTCCCCATCTTACATGGGAAATTTGAATTTTACATCAATCTTAAGTAATGGCATATCATGTTTATGTTTATGAGAATGTTTTCTTGCGCTAGAAGTTGAATGTGTACTTGAAGAATAAGAAGATGTTGGGGATGAAGGAGGTGAAGGAGGATTTTTAAGAGGGTCCTCTCCTTCTTCACTTTTGTCTTGTTTTGACAATTCCCCTTGAAAAGGCCTCTTCCATTCCAAGTAATCATCATATAATACCTTTACCATATCTAACATGGTGAAGAAAGTATTTTGAAAATCTATCTCGTTCTGAGACATTCCTTCTTCAGATGTCATATTCTCACTTTGAGATGTCATCTTTCTCGATCCATTATCAGGATCCCCTTCTACAATCTTTCCTTCACCATGACTTATCTTTTCCCTGGTAATCATGCAAACTCAAACAACCAATTTTCAACCTGCTATGATACCACTTGTTCTGAAATTGATATTTAAAAGACTTGATTGAGTTTTAAGCATGTGTTAAATTACCATTCAAAAATTTAAATGAGGAAGGAGATCTTAATGAAATATTGTTGCAACCATCATAACGAATATAGAACAGAAAGTAAACATTAATAAGAACAAACCATAATACCAATATTGTTAACGGAGTTTATCAAGGTTGCCTACGTCTCTGGGCCTATGTCTCAATGGGGGAGGATTTCTTATTAATCTTCAATGCTGAAAAATTACATCAGAAGTATCTCAAACAGATTACAAACTAGTTTGGTTGTGTTCTTCTTGACCTAAAGAATCCAACACAACTGACAACACTAAAAAAGGTTGAGTGTAGCATGTTCTCTTGAATGACCCCTAACCCAAAGTTCACTTCCTCAATGGTTTCCCTACATAAAAATGGCTTAGGCTTTATAATTATTCATCATTATGTTATTTCTAAACCTCTTCATGCTATCAAAACCCTATGATTCTTATATATTTTGAGTTGGGGTTCATCTCCCAACTTCCTCCCAAGATTTGGCCTCAAAAAGGGCTCCAGATCCTCATTTTTGGGAAAAATCCTCCAAAACTCAAGCTAAAATCAAATAAAAATCCAAAACTATGGGTTAAAAACCCACTTGGGAAAATATGCACGCCAACCCCTAAGTCTCTAGGCTCCTGGTCATATGGGAATGGTCCATGTGGTTTCACTTAAACGTTGGCACCCTAAACATCTTCTCTAGCGCTTCTGGTCGTGTGGTAAGTGCCATGTGGCTGAGAACTGGCCCCCGTCGCCCGGAGCCTATCCCAAAAACCACGCATTAACCCAAAACAAACCTTTGTTTCTGGCATAGGGTTTCAGACCCATTGTGTAGCTCGTATGGTTGGCGCTTCTTGGTTAGACCGTTTCCCATGCCTAGAGGTCGGGGGTTCAATTCCGCTGGAGGTGCAACAAAATTTTGAACTGGCCCACATTGGCCATATCTTGGGTCCCACATGGCACCTTATGATTGGGCCACATCAACCTACCAATGCATCTTCCCAGTGAATGTCGTATGACATGTGTCAAGGCCGGAGCCTGCCACTTGGTGCCATGTCACTCTATTGTACTTTACATTCAATCGCTTAGTCAGTGCCATGTCACTGCCACCTATCATCCATATTGCCACATGTTGAATTGTCATTGGGCCATGTCAATGTACGGACTTCCACATCAACATCCATACAGTCCACGTGTCAAATCCGTATTGTGCCAACTTATCCTAAAAATGCCAAAACTGAGTGACACATGTCACCTCCTCGTGATGCCATGTGTCCCTTCTGACATCATCATGACATCATGCTGACTTCACTGCCACGTATTGTTGACATCAGCAGTACAACCTATTGACTATTGACTTTGACTTTTTTTTTCCTTTTTGGGAAATCGATCAGAATGTGATAACTTTCGCATACAGTGTCTATTTTCGAAAAAAATATATATGATTGGAATCGATGCGACAAGCCCAACACAATGGCGTTGGTTTTGTCTGATTCCGAGAACTTTTATTTTTAGTCCTTTCTGGATCCATTTTGTATCATGGGATGAAAACACCTTTCATATTTTATTTTATGACTCTAATCCACCTTCTGTAGATAACATCAATGTGAAAAATCAAGAGCCAGATATGACTACAAGTTTTGAACCTACATATTCTACAGTGGTATTATTCCTTCTTGATTTGACTATGATCCTTTCACACTATGTGGATAGATATTCTTATTTGGATCCACATGAAAAGTGTGAGTCTTTGGAGCATCATTTTCAGTTGGTTATTGGGTTTTGATATCTTCCGCGTGGATTTCACATGAGAAATTGGACATGGGACCCCGATTTACAATAGTGGTTGAACTACTTCAACATGGTGGATTTAATTTCTACATGGGACCCTAGTTCTCTAGTATACTTTAGCACTATGGTCCACACTTATCCATGGGACCCTATTATATGGTTGTACACCCTCATAACAAGCATTGAGGATAGTGCTTTCATAAGGGGGGTGGAATGTAGTGTAGCTAGAAAGGTAGTGGGAGTTCCAGAGGGTCCATAGTAATAATAGTGAAGGCCATTCAATTTGAAGTGGAATAGGTCCACTATATTATTAAATAAGGCACACTATGGTAGTTAAATATAATAAATGTAAGAGGAATTACTAGAAGGTTCCTCCTCTAGAATGTTCTTAGGTGGTTAGTAGCACTATATAAAGGGGTTGAATCAATGTAATGATACAAGTTGAGAAGTATTGTATTTGGATCATGTAGCTTAATAGTAGGATTCCCCCTCGAAGAGGTAAGTGAACAGGAGAGGATCCCTTCCATAATAGGATCCATTGTATGGTGTTACCCTACCATAAGGGTTTGATAATAATAAAAGTTTGGTTCTTCTATATTGTTCTCTAAATATTTGTGGTGTTTCTTTATGCAAGTATTTGATTCTTAAGATATCCATTTGTCTACAATATGTGCACATTGTACAAGGATTCTAGAAATATCATGCCAAATTCCTAGGCTGGTTACAGTTATAAAAAATAATTATTCTCTTCCTCAACTGAATCCTCCTCTTCCCTGACTTCTAAATCCTCCTCTTTCTCCTCGATTGTATCCCCTCGAAGTATTATATTGTGGTACCCATCCTTCCAATAAGTATTCCCCTTTAACTTTGTATGAATCCATGATGTGTTCTCTCATTAGATCGAGTGCACAACAATCCTTGTCATCATGTCCCACAGACTTTAACAAAATTACAAAATAAGTTCCTGGCAACGCTATGATACTTTTTCATTAAAGGACATGTGGTTGTATGATGAACCTCATTTTTCATCTCTCACACCATACCCCTCCTCATGGAGCCAAGGGATTCAAGGATCCTATAGCCAAATACTCTTTAAAGTCTAGACACTCATTATTATGATGACCTTCCTTTCTACATGTGGTATAGAAAATGTTTTCACACTTTTCTTTCCCTTTGGAAATCTCCTACAATTGAATTGTCAATGTTGCTAACTACGAATGAACTTGAGCCATCCCTACATCATTTTCTACTAAAGGGGATGCTTCCAGTTGCATGTTGATATCTAGCGCTTCTTACTGTGACATAATATTTTGCTGTGTCAAAGAGAATCTTATATGTGGTAACAATCTTGTAATGAACCATTCCCTATGTTTCTCATCTAGAATCTGAAAGGTCAATCGATCCATCAATATCTTGAATCTCTGGTCAAAATCCCATACTAATTCATTCTGCAATTTATTAATCTATTTTAGCTCTGTAATACACTTTGATTCAAACTTTGCTTTCTGGAATTCTTTTAACAAGGATTGCTTGAGGTCTACTGTTAAGTACCAAATACTTTCATACAAAAAACACCACAAAGTTTCAGAAAAGAATATAGAAGAACCACACTTCTATTATAAGAAAACCCTTGAGGTAGGGAAACACCATAAAATGGATCCTATTATGGAAGGGATCCTCTCCTGTTCACTTGCCTCTTCAAGGGGGGGTGGCACTTCCTCTCTAGCTACCTAACATCTACCAATGTTCTATCATGTCCTACGTCTTCATTGGACTGATACTTCATATACCATAGTAATGCGCAGTCTCTGAATGTCATCACTAATTACATGATTTATGTATTGTCATCCTAGACCCACTTCATGGGCCATATTTTTTCATAGACAAAAAATGTTGTTCTGGATCTTTTGTCCTTGCTCTGTGAAATATAGGCATTCTCAAAGTAGGGTCTAACCATGTCATGGTGTACTGCGTAGTATTATTTATCAATTTCACTAACTGATTATGGATTTTCACACTAATTACACTATAAATAGATTTATTTATATTCGTGTTTCCTTCACTAACTACAAGTGTTCACAACAAAAGTTTAGACCTCGAAGATGCACACGGGGTCATGGGTTCGAAACAAAGAATGGACTAAGTGGGATGTAATGGATCTCCTTCTGCTGAACTAAGTTGATGATCTTTTTCATTTTCCATTATGCATATTATTCCTTCAATCTGGAGCACTACATCGATGTCTCTTTTCTCAACATCACAGTGCTACTCTTCTTTATGAACCACAATCTTCTTCCTATTGTATCGAAATATTTTTCAATTGTGAAAGACTCCAACCTCTTCTTTTGTCACTCTTCTCTCTACATTCTCAATCCATATATTCTTTATTTTTTCTTTCCTGCATCCCTCTTCATACACCCAGACCATTCCCTCGTCATCCCCCAGTCCCCTTATCTGCGTGAAGGAAACTAGCTACTAGGATGATCAGATTCCATCTTCATAACCCCCTTATCACACAACAACATTTTTATCCAAGAAGACAATGATTTCAAATATCTTCCACGCAGACCCTTAACGAACTCTCTTTCAACCGCACTATATGACTGGGTACAATCTATAGCAAACTCAGTAATATAACCCCCTAATACACTATCCAGCTAGAAATCAATTGCGCACAAGATCTGATTACTTATAGTATTAACTTGGTGGATCAACTCATGAGTCCAACTCCTAGAAACAATAGTGTGGAATGTTTCATTATTTTCAGCTAATATTTTTAACCACTCATCCAAGACTATCTAGAAATCAATAAAGAAAATCTCATGTAATTCTGTAAATACATACCTCTGAAGCCACTTCTCTGAACTAATTTGTGGGTTATTATTCTAATATCTGGAAAACTCGTGCTACTTTTCCTCTAACCACTGTCTGATATATTCCTTATTTTCCCTCCACATTCCCCTCAATCACAAATCTCATCCTCGATAATGGAACCATTTGTTGGCACGCAGTGGGAAGACCCAAGGTTCAACATGAATTCACCAACAAATCCCTCAAATATTGGCCCTTTTGGCATCACCTGCAAGTAGGTGAAGTCTCACCCAAGGTATCAATGGGAACTGTAGGAGATAGGTTTCTGCAATGATGAAGGGATGGGAGGTAGTCCTCATAACCATTATACTTATAATTAGTTCATTATACCTTATATCATGTGCATAGGAACATAAGAACATGTTACATATTCATAATAATAGACATATATCATACATGTGTAATAAAAAGAACAACAACACATCATGACACCGGGACACCATCTTTAACTATAGTCCAAAATTCCTTATCTGTGCAGACAAGACAATGGCCCTTCCATTTACATACTTTTCCAAAATACAGTTGAGGATTCCTTTTAAAAACACATTTTTTTGGATAGTGTTCGCGCCATGTTGCACTAATATCCTGCATGCATACGTGTTTTTCATGTTAGTTAGCCCGCGTTTACCTCCAAAAGTTGCAAAAAATATAAAATTGTGTGGAATTCAACCGAGTTTATGGGATATGGAGAGTTTCCTAACCATTTTACCCCTTGTAGCCCATCCCCACATTGAATAACAATCTTTTTCTCATATAAAAGAGGTATTGAGGAGTCATTTATGAACAAAAATAAGTGAATAAGAAAACTCTGCCAAAATCCCTTCCCTTTCTTAGCCCAAGATTTGCATCCTATTCTGAGTTTTAGCCTTTGCCTTCCCCTCCATCCTTTCTCCTTATGCAACCCTTCCTCCTTCCATTGGTGATATGTTGGTTGTGAGAAGCTAATGTGGTATTGATGCACTTGGAGCCATGATAGAGGAGCTCGTAATTGGTTTGTGGAGGGGTTGTTGACAAAGGTTGTAATCCTTTTTGTCTTGAAAACTAAATAAAAGAGTTCATCCTTGTTCCAAAACCCTATGTTTACATTCTTTTGTTAATTTGTGCATTTATATTTATGTCTAAACTTTTAAAGTGATCAGTAGATATTTCATATGTTTTTGGTTTGTATTCCTAATATTTTGCACGCCAGCTTTGGGAGGACATATGTGATCTAGGATGCAGAAACAAGCGAAAGAGGTATACACCAACCGCAAGGACTAAAGGTGCATTCATTACCTCTCTTTCCTTTCTCTTTCATCATTTTTTTAGATGGTTTTGGGGTATCTTAAGGGTAGAACAGTATTTTAAGGGAAATAACACTCTTCCTTTAACTTAGACCTAGTATAGGGGGATTTTCCCCATAGCAGAATTGGAAATTCAATTGGGGAGTCTCTTTAGGGTCTTAGTGGGATCTTTTGGTTTTATTTGGATTTTTCAGTTTCTTTTTTATTTTTCCAAGTTTATTGAGTCACTTAGGGTCTTTGGTCACCTTCTAGGTGCCTACCAGCCTTCCCTTCCCAGTTAGCTATCCAAACCTTTTTATTTTTGAAATTTTACAGAGGTGTACATGCCATATCCTATGTATAGCCCGTGTACAAACACAGGTTTCTTGTGCATAACATGTGTCTCTGTGTTTTGGAAGGTTTTTAAAAAAAAGTACTTTTCCTTTCCTGGAAAGAAGCTTTTTACTTTTCGGGCCTTCTTGAAACTCTCTAGGGTATCTATTAATTGTGTTTGGTTGGATTAAATATTTAGTTTATCTTTCACTTTGTAAAGAACATCTATTGTTTCTTTGTTTTCTTTTGTTTTCTTTGAAGGTTTAGGGTGAACTTATAAGTGTTAGATCCTCCTGTGGATTCCAGTCAATCCTGCATTCAAGAAGTGGTTTAGGATCTGTGTTAGTCTTAGGTTTATTTTCTCTTTACCTTATTAGTGCTTTGAAAAACAAAAAGTATCCTTTACTTGGGTTTTTTCTTTTCTAAGCATTTCAAACAATCAAAAAAAATTGCATTTAGTTATGCATATTGTTTGGTAGTTGTATCATAGGATGTTTGTGTAATATACCAGATATAAAAAGTATCCAGAACAGAAATAAAATGCTAGAAATGGCAGAATAACAGTAGTATAACCAACATAATCTCCACAATAACACAGAAATGATATAAGAACAACAATAGATATAACACTTTGATTCAGAAAGCAATGTTCATGGGCCTCTTCGAGGGGGAAACCTCCAGTCGAGCAGTTCTCTGTTACAATAATCTCCAAGCTAGGGTTTTCATACCCTCGACCCTTATTTATACTAAATATGTCTATCAAGAGAAGAATCTAGAGGAAGATCCTTCTAGAAGAAAAATCTTCTATTAGGTCTTCTTACATCCGCCTAATTCTATTTTATTGAAAGGCCTTATTAATATTGACCTTTATTACATCCAAATATATTGCTCTACCTATGTGCAGGTTAGGACCCTAACATGTCCGCCCCCTTAAAAACAACCTTGTCCTCAAGGCTTAAGATGTGGAAACTGTTGCAGAATGGTAGTTGGTTCCCAAGTGGCATCTGTTGGAGTTGTATCTTTCCAATGGACTAGCACTTCCTTGATGGTTCTCTGATGCGGGCGATGCTCACATTGGCCCAAAACTGCTTCTGGTTGTAGCCAAATGGATCCTTCTTCCGCTAACTCGAAAAGGTTGGTTTGAATTTGGCACCTAGTTCTAATCACCTTCATTAAGAATGAAACATGAAAAATAGGATGTAGCTTCGAATGACTGGGCAAAGATAACTAATAGGTGACTTGTCCCACATGCTTGAGAAATGTATAAGGACCATAAAATTTGGGCGCTAGCTTCTGACAATGCTCAGCCTTGAGGGAATTTTGCTTATATGGTTGCGGTCGCAGAAACACCTGATCCCCTTCTACAAATTGGCGTTCAGAGTGACCTTGATCTGCTTGTTGCTTCATGCGATTCTATGCCATGACCAAGTTCTCTTTGAGGGTATGGAGAATATCCTCTCGAACTGTAAGTGTTTGGTCAACCGCCTGGACCTTTGAGGTACCAGGTAAGTATGAGAGAACTGAAGGTGGATTCTATCCATATACCGCTTCAAAAGGAGTCATGTGTGTAGTTTTATGGTAGGAAGTGTTCTACCACCATTCAGCTAGGGGTAATCCTTGAGCCCACTGATTTTTATTTTCATAGGCAAAACACCTCAGATATGTTTCCAAACACTTGTTGACAACTTCCATTTGACCCATCATTCTGGGGATGATAAGTTGTGTTGAGATGCAATTGGGTGCCCTGTAGCTTGAATAGTTCTTGCCATAAATTGCTTGTGAAAGTTGGGTCACGATCAGAAACAATAGAGTGTGTCATGCCATGAAGCTTGAAGGCCTGGTCCATGAAAATTTGAGCCACCATGGATGCAATAAATGGGTGTTGAAGAGCACAAAAATGAGCATACTTGGAAAGGCGATCCACAACCACCATTATGACTAATTTATTTCTCGATTTGGGTAAGCTGGTAATAAAGTCCATAGAGATATCCTTTCAAATAGCAGTTGAAATTGGAAGCGATTGTAGTGTGCCTGGAGATTTGATGGTTTCTCCCTTGTTGTGTTGACACACATCACATTCAGTGACAAAATTACATATGTCCTATTTCATACCATCCCAGAAAAAAGAACGTTTGACCCTATCATAGGTTTTGGTGAACCTGGAGTGCCCCAGTGTGGGTGTAGCATGAAGCTCAGAAAGTACTGTGGATTTAATCTTTGATTGTTTACTTAAATACAAACGACCTTTGTATAGAATCTCATCCTATAGCCAAGAGTACCCTGGGGGAGCTGGAGCACTAGTCTGCAATTGCTGGATCAGATGCGAACTTTTGGGATCTTGTAGCCATTCCTGGCAAATAGCTTGGAGCCAATTGGGTGCAATGAAGGAAAGAGAAAAAAGGGATCCTTCTTCTTCATATTTTTGGGACAATACATCCGCCGCCACAATGTCTTTTCCTTTCTTGTAAATGATCTCATAATCATATCCAAAGAGCTTAGTCACCCATTTTTGTTGCTCCGGGGAGGAAATGCGTTGTTCCAGAAAGTACTTGAGGCTTTGATGGTCTGTCTTAATTTGGAAACATTTCCCCAAGAGATAAGGGTACCATAGATCAATGGCATGCAGAATAGCCAATATTTCCTTTTCATAGATGGGTTTGACCAAATTCCTTTTATATAGTTTCTTACTAGTGAAGGCCAAAGGTCCACCCTCTTGCATAAGGACATCACCGATTCCTTTCCCTGAGGCATCACATTCCAACACAAAGATCTTTGTGAAATCTATAAGGGCCAAAATCGGAGTGGTTCACATGGCCATCTTCAAGGTTTGAAAATATTGAGTAGCAGTTGGAGTCCAAGTGAAAGAGTTATTTTTTAGGAGAGCAGTGAAAGGTGCTGCAATCTTTCCATAATTCTTAACAAACTTGCGATAATACCCTATTAAGCCAAGAAATCCATGCAATCTTTTGAGAGTCTTTGGGTGTGGCCAGTCTTGCATAGCTTCAATCTTTTTTGGATCCACCCTGACGCCATCCTTGCCAACTAGATGACCCGAGTATTCTACTTTTGAGGCACCAAAAGCACATTTAGACTGTTTTAGGAAAATTTTGTGCTAAGAGAGTATATGGAGAACTTGATCCATGTGAGTAAGATGGTATGTCCAGGTTTTGTTATAGATGAGGATATCATCAAAGAAAACTAAGACAAAATGATGGAGAAAGGGACGGAAGACATCATTCATGAGGCTTTGGAAGGTGTAGGGGGCATTACACAAGCTAAAGGGCATGACCAAAAACTCATATTGGCCCTCATGAGTTCGAAAGGTCATCTTGGGAATGTCTGCCTCTTTCATATATATCTAGTGATAGCCCAATCGAAGATCAAGTTTAGTAAAGAATTGGACACCACTCAATTCATCCAGGAGGTCATCAATGACAGGAATGGGAAATTTGTCTTTAATGGTCAGTTTGTTGAGGGCACGGAAGTTAGGACACATTCTCCAAGAACCTTCTTTCTTTAGGACCATGATTATAGGAGAAGCATAAGGGCTCATACTAGGGTGGATAACACCTGCATTAAGGAGTTTCTGGACCATCTTCTCATTTTCATTTTTTTGTGAAAAGGGGTGGAAATACAGATGGATATTGGGAGGAAGGCTTTATGGTACAAGGGGAATGGAATGATCATGAATGCCGCAGGAAGGAGGGAGTCATTGGGGAGTGGAAAATACCATTTGATGTTTATAAAGGAGGGCTTGGAGGTCTTGCGACACTGGGGGTGTCTTTGTTTCTTGTATGGCATGGAGTTGGGCAATGACACCAGAATGACCTTTTTTGAGCAGCTTTTCCATGCGATGGGAACTAATGACCTCAGTTGAACCAGCAGTGATGCCTTGGAATTTATATTTGTGGCCTTCCTGGTTGAATTGCATGGTTAATTCCTTAAAATCCATGAGAATGGGACCCAAATTCCTTAGCCAGTCTGCACCCAACACAATGTCACAACCGCCCATGTCGATAGCAAACATATGGGATTTTAGGTGGTAGTCACCAATTTGGAGATGGACATTTTCACAGCACCCTCCACATTTCATGGAACCACCATTGGCAATCATGATTTGGAAATTTTTGATGGCATGGATGTAGCAATAAGTTTCTTGGGCAATGTGGCAATGAATAAATTATGGGTGCTTCCACTATCAACTAGAATGATGACCTTCCGATGCTTGATGTAACCAATTAACTTGAGGATTTGGAGAGTGAAGAAGCCATTGAGAGAATTGAGGGAAATGACCGGTTCCACTTCGGAAGGGTCTGAGGGAGGGGTTATGTCAGTGATTTCAGGTGACTCAGACACAAGGGGAGTTTCAACATCCTCTTCTGAAATATCCTCA
>JZKD02S2428203.1:189577-211027 GCA_000966675.3 Picea glauca
AGGGTCTGAGGGAGGGGTTATGTCAGTGATTTCAGGTGACTCAGACACAAGGGGAGTTTCAACATCCTCTTCTGAAATATCCTCAGAAATGGCCATAAAAAGATTTTGTTCCTTACACTTGTGGCCCAGGAAATATTTGTCATCAAAATTATAACAAAATATTTTGAGTTGGTGTTCATCCATTTCATCCCCAGTCAATTTTTGGATCTTTAATGGGGTGGAGGGAGTAGTGGGATTTACGGGTTTAGGGTGAGGGATAAAGGAGGGTTTTCAGTTTTGAGAGGATACAACCTGTTGTGCTTCTTTAGCTCTTTTAGTAGCCTCCCCCCAACTCGAAGTTCGATCCATGAGGACATGGGCTCGAATATCATCCTTGAGGCCACTGATAAAACACTCTCGAAATAAAGCATCAGTCATGCCCTCTGTTTGAAAAGTCAGGTGCTCAAAAGCAGTTATGAAGTCTTCTACTATTCCTGATTGTTTCAAATTTGTCAAATGGCCCAAATGGTTGGTGTCAGTGTCAAAGCATTCATAAAGCTCAGTCACAAATTGGGTCCAAGCAATATACCCTTGACGGGAAGTTTTTCTCCATTGCCACCATTGTCAACGTTCTTGATCTAGATGGAGAACACCATACCGGAGTTTGGCCAAGTCATCTGTAATTTCGTATAAAGAGAAATAATGTTCCATTTGTGTTACCCAACCAGTGGGGTCCGAGCCATCAAATTTGGTCACATCCACCTGCGGAAGGCATAGGTCACGTTGAAAGTGATGGTGCTGAAAGGTGTGGCAATGGGAGGGATGTTCACCTTCAGTCTTTGGAGGTGCGTCAAAGAAAGGGTTATCTGTAGGGATGTTCAGTTTGGTGCAGAGTGATGCAAAGACAGATTCATGCTGGGTGCTTAATTCTTGTTTGACTTCCTCCATTGAGGATTGCATGGTTGTATTTATGGTTGTATTGATGGTTGTATCGATGGAGGAAACATTGGCACTGAGTTGTTTCACTTCCTTTTGGGTCTCGAGGAGACCATATTGCAAGGTGTTGAAGCGAGCTTCTAGGTCTTGGCTAAGGATATGGGCCATGAGGATGGGTGAACTGAAAAGGGGTGGGCGGGGTCAAAATTTTTTCCGAAAAATGATGTGGATGAATGTGATAAGAGCGAAGAGATGAATCCAATGGAATAGGTCTCAAATAATGGTGAAAAAAATTCCAGACTTTTTTTTTTTCACTTGCAGAGTTATACTCCAGCTGAAGAATATTGCAGTGATGAAATCCCCAAATGCTTAACCAGTAAGAAAAGTGTAGTGATTTGGCAACCCGAACACAATTGTGCGGCAACAAATCTTGTATGTTTTAATTTGTTTATGTTTCTGTCCCCCAAGGGTTCTACAGACAAGGGTTTTCCATGTGCTATATCCCTCTAATATACATGCGAGGTCCAACAATAGTACTCGGCCCAATATCTCGGGGCACTAACTAAGGAGGATAGACTGTACCCTTAGCCATACTACCCAACTACCCAGGTACTAGAGAGTATCTTCCTGAGTGTTGTTCTCAGTGGCACTATAGCAGTCAGGCGGCCGATCGGTTTATCTAAAGAGGGCTTCAGGAAATCTAGGTTGATCCATACATAGGTGTTGTCTAATGTGCTACCACTCGAAAGGGTACCAACAGGGGTTACAAGGGTGGCCAACAGATGTGCACTTAAGAACCACTTGTATTTCCTACATGTATGAATCCCTCAACCGCGGGTTTATGCACGTAACGACAGATCTCTATGGCTTAAAGACACCAGAATACATCTCTACCCTAAAAAAAAAATCCCACAATTTATGCCAAGGAAAGTTCTCTAATACCACTTGTAATATACCAGATATAAAAAGTATGCAGAACAGAAATAAAATGCTAGAAATGGCAGAATAAGAGTAATATAACTAGCATAATCTCCACAATAACACAGAAATGATATAAGAACAACAATAGAAATAGCACTTTGATTCAGAAAGCAATGTTCACGGGCCCTCTTCGATGATCTAAAAATAGTGGGCTGACTTGTTATGCTATGCAAGCACCCTCTACTTCATAAAAATAAAACTTTACAGGACCTTGCTCCATGTGTTAAAATATGCAAGATGAATTATGTGTTAATTTCATGCTTCTTTTAAATGGTTATGTGTGAGGTCTTTACAAGATTAAATATGTTGTTTTCATAAATACGTCAGCAAAAATAAATTGCAGCAAATAATAACCAGCAAACACTCACAACAAGAACAACATGATAAAGGAGTTCACCCCTCTTTGGGCTACATCTCCTTGAGCCTCCATTAATGGACTTGGCTCTCTGGGATTAATTTGTCAAAGATTCTTTTACAAGCTACTGCTCAACTCCAATGGAAATTCTGACTGTATCATTGGGTTTAGAATACATGAAAACCCCAAAAATGACTAATAGAACTCTGAAAATGAATCATGGCTCATCCAAGCATGACCTCTTCTACATGTGTCCTTAAGCTTCCCTGAGCTTCTCTTTGGAAACAACACCTGTAAAATTCATCAAATGGATCTGAAACCTATCCCAAAGTGTTCAGAGCATAATAATTAGCCAAAAATGATTATTCAATCACAAAAAACAAACATAGTCTCATCTGAGCAAGCCCTCAAACAATGAGGGATTCAAGCTCCCTGGAGCTTCCTGAAACTTCAATGGTTAAAAACCTGCAAAATAAGTCTTCAAATGGCTATGAAAATAGTGCCAATGGATTCAGAACGTCCAAAAACCCCTAGCTGGGATTTTTCAGCACCTCATTTGGCCAAAAAATGAAGAAGATAGGCCTCCTACCATTCTCTTCCTTCAAGCTTGTTGTCTTTGGTTCACCAAAATGCACCTCTGTGTGCTCAACCAAGAACATGCTCAAAAACTCGTGCTAAAACCTAGCACCGGCACGCAACCGCATAATGGTGCAAACTATCAAACAGTTATGGGTGTGCCTAGCCCCTAACCGCCAAGGTCGTGGTCATGTGGGTAAGCACCCGAAACCATGGGCTAATCGTATCCAAGGCCGAATGGTTAAATGCCACTTGTCAGGCGCATGGTTAAACCGTTTAAACCGAATCCAAAATCACCGCGCATGTTTTACATGTGGTCATATGTTAAAACATATGAAACCATGGCTAATCCCGTTTGAAAACTGAATGTGCGCACTCTCCGTGTGGCAAGTGGTCATATGTATAAATGTATGTGACCGGGGCTGGGGCTAAGCCCCAGTCCGGACGCACCCCAACTCAACACATAATCAATTTTAAATAATTATAAAATCATATATATAACAAGACATAAAGTATGGTGCGTCGGTTGGGTGGCCATTGCCAAAGCACTCGATCTATGGTGGAGGTCCGGGGTTTGATCCCCACATACTCTATAAAGTTTTAACCAACCAACCTATACCATGGTGCCACGTGGTAGCCCATGCCTGGGCCACGTGGCACCTCATAATTTTCCAAAGACCATGCCACATGTCACCAATAGATTCACCCAAACTGCTAACTCAAAAATGACATGTCAGCACTTGCCATGTCACCTACCACATCAATGGTCATACCTCTGCCACATCATCCTATACGGATTGTACGGACTGTACAGTCAGCACAATTTTTTTACCTGTTTGGCTATTCAAACATATCACGATATCTCTCTCATCCAACGTCCGTTTGAACCCAAATGAGTTGTGTTGGGTTCGTGACGATGAGGGCTACGCACTCGTTCGTTTTGAGGCAATTCCGAGAACTTTGATTTTTGAGCTAAATTTTGACCCCTGGTCCAGATTTTGATCATTCGAGGGGGAAACCTCTAGTCGAGCAACACTCTATTACAGGAATCTCTAAGCTAGGGTTTTTATACCCTCGACCCTTATTTATACTAAATATGTCTATCAAGGGAAGCATCTAGAGGAAGATCCTTCTAGAAGCAGAAGCTTCTATTAGGTCTTCTTACATCTGCCTTATTCTATTTTATTGAAAGGCCTTATTAATATTGACCTTTATTACATCCGAATATATTGCTCTACCTATGTGTAGATTAGGACCCTAACAGTTTGTTACAAAAGAAAAGAGTTATTTTTTCAAAGTTCCTTCTCTTCTTTTTCCTTGAAGGTTTAATAGCTTACATTTACATTGTAAAATGAAAAGCACATTCTAGGAAACTTTTTGCATTTTAGGATATTATAATACTACTTTGAAAAGTTTGCATTTACAAATATTTAAAAGCCTTTTTTTTTCAATTGAAGAACCTATTTTGTTGTTGCACGAATGCTCTAAATGTTTTCTTCTCTTTCATATCTTGTAAACATCATAAGTTCCACGTCCTCATACTCCCATATTGGATGCAATAGGAGGGGGTGTTGTGCCTCCTCCCCCGTGTCTTCATGTCAGGACTACGGTTGTCCAAACATGCACTACTTTGGGCAATGGCTCAATCCCTTCAGTGGCATTGACCATTGTTCCCTCCATCCAGAATGTATATGGCGCTCCCTTTTCATATGGGATGTCAGGTTTCGACTCTATTTCGGTCCTAAACTACTCTATTATACAAACTATTGGTTTGGGGAAAGGCATCTCTAATCCTCCCTTGTAGGGACCTTTCATAGGAACTATTTCCCCATTTGACACTATCCCTTATGGTGGAGGTCATATCCCTCCTCTGTCCCCTTCACTCGGAGTTTCTTTCCAGCAGTCGATCAGGATGAATACCAACTCTAGTTTGTTCAATGGAGGGAGTCATGGACCTCAATCCTACATGAATCTAGTGGGGTCTGTGCCTTTTTATTTGTTCGGTGTGTTTGGAAATAATGCTTTCTCATATTTTTCTTTATCAATAGGGGGAAACCCCATATTTGGTCAACCAAACCCTACGCAAGGTTTTCTTCCTTCACATGGAGTGATAAAGAGAGTTGATGCCTCACAAGGTCTTGGAAATCCTTGGCAGGGATCGTTTCCTTCACAAGGGATGTCGATCAGGGGAAACCCCTCCCACACTCAGTGGAACATAGGGAAGGGTTCAATGCCTATGAAAGGAGTTTCGTTTGGGGGCATCCCCAACCAAGGTCATTGGAATGTTTTGTAGGGAGAAATCCCTACACAAGGTATGTCATCCGACTATGGGAATCATCCTGTGATGTAGAATCAAACACAAAACCCTGGCCAACAACCAAACTTTTCCTGGAAACCTGGTGCCAGCCAAAATCCAAGCCCCTCTTTTCATTTAAATCCACCACAACCTTTCCTGGCAATTCTACATTTTCCAGACTTGTCGAGACTTTTGAACGACCCAATCTATCATGATCCACAATGCCCCCCATTCCAACTAAGTTTCCCTCAGACATTCCTAAGTTTGAAGGAAATCCTGGCGAGGATCCAGGTGATCATGTTACGACATTGCATTTATGGTTCTCATCCAACTCATTAAAGGATGATTCTATTTAGTTTTATTTGTTTCAATGCACTCTTATAGGGGGTGTCGCAAAATGGTATATTGAGCTCGATATCTTGGAGTACGCTTACTTTAACAACTTGGATATGGTCTTCCTAAACCATTTCTAGTTATCGGTAAGACACCATGTTGGCACCGAGTTGTTATCCAACTTAGAGAAAACAAAAGTTGTCCATATCTCAGATCACATCCGAGAATGGCGACAACGAAAGAGCTTAATCAAAGTTAAGGTCCCTCCCGCATCTTTTCTCGAGTGGTTCTTGAAGTCCTTGGTGCCTTGTGTATCAAAAGACATCGCAAAATCTAGGGTTTTTTCCAAAGAAGAGACAATCATGAGAGCCCAACAACTGGATTTTATTTACTCTCAATCTAGTATGTTGTACGAGATCATGCTCGAAACACCATGATCAACTTTCAAAAATACAAAATAGAAATTTGGGCCTCACATAGACAACATAGTAGGCTCAGCACAGAGCAAGCCCACAGATCGGTTGATGAATCAATTACAATATTTATCGATTTAACAGACCGTGTCCATCCAAACTCCTAGTTTGGTTGCCCACAAAACCCAAATGTCGGATGTACACAGTGTGCAATTGACAAACCCCAAGGGTAACCAGAAAATCGAGGGAAAGAGGAAATATAAAAGCAAGAAGGGTAAGGGGGATAAGAAGGATACAAATAATGTTGGAGAGGGAAATAATGAAAAGAGAAAGGTGAATTTTTTGTGTAAGATTTGCACGGACAACCACTTGACTCATAAATTACTTTGGCTTGAGGAAGCCTAAAATTTATTGGTAGAGAAACATCCTAACGTGTTAACCAACCCTTTTTCGCAAGGGAACATTTTGGCTCAAGCTTCCTCATCCATGAAAAAACCTGGGGGAAATTAGATAGCCCCCATGCCTAATACTAACAATGGAGTCACAAACATTTATATTATGAAGTCTGAATGTCATCTACAGACCAGGGCTCATAATTACAGAACACTGAAATCTGTTAAGAAATGCAAAGAAGCCTCCAACCCAATACCCCCTCTTCAAATTTAGAATATTTTGGGAGAAAGTATGACTCCCATCCCTAAGGGTGTGTTTAAAAAGGCTTCTCACAAACTGAACTCAAGGGTTTCTCATAATTACTCCATCTTGGAGGATCTGGCACAAACTCCTTGTGCAATGTCCATTCTCGAAGTCCTCCAGAGTTTCCCCTCACAGAGAAAAGTGTTGTTGTCTGCATTGGGAGTGGTCAAGACCACTAACTCAGGAATGATTGTTTTTTACCCTACATATTATAAACCTCCTCTTCCTCACCACGTCATTTTTCATATAGTAGTGGTGTATGACATGAAAGTGTTGACACATAACATTTTCCACTCAGTGGTTGATGAGGGTGCCTTGACTTGCATGATGTCATTGGCATGTTGGGAGGCCATCGGCCAACCTGAGTTGTCTATGTCTCCCACATTTCTAATTGCATTTGAATATCAATATTTTAGACCACATGGCATAGGCATAATTCCCTCCTTCCCTATGCAATTGGAGGGAAAAATTGTGTGCGTTGAAGTAGAAGTAGTCGATGCGCCTCTCGACTACAATATTTTGTTAGGGAAGATTTGGACCTATGCTATGATAGTGGTTGTATCCACCATTTTTTGGGTCTTATGTTTTCCTCAAGAAGGTTGGATCATAACCATTGATCAGTCATCCTTCTCCCATCCTGACTCTTCATCGGGGGCACCCACGGTTCCGATGATTGACAACCCGCATCTAAGTACCATAAACTTAGGTGTCAGATTGTTTCCATCTTTAATGGGTACTTTTGATTATCCTCCACCCGCTAATGATGTTTGGTATGATTACAAGGACGATTGTGATGATTGGTATATGGATAATTGTCATTTATGGGATGAAAACCACTTTCATATTTTATTTTATGACTATACTCCATCTTCTGTAGAGAACATCAATGTGACAAATCAAGAGCCAATTGTGACTACAAGTGTCGAACCTGCATATTATATAGTGTTATTATTCCTTTTTGATTCAGCTATGACCCTTTCCCACTATGTGGATGGATATTATTATTTGGATCCACATGACAGGTGTCAGTCTTTTGAGAATAAATTTAATTTGGTTATTGGGTTCATATCTTCCACGTGGATTTCACATGAGCACTTGGACATGGGACCCCGGTTTACAATGGTGGTTGGACTACTTCAGCATGGTGGATTTCATTTCTACATGGGACCCTAGTTCTCTAGTATACTTCAACACTATTGTCCACACTTATCCATGGGACCTTGGTATATGGTTGTACACCCTCATAAAAAGCATTGAGGACAATGCTTTCATAAGGGGGGTGGAATGTAGTGTAACTAGAGAGGAAGACTTGGGAGTTTTGGAGGGCCCATAGTAATAATAGTGGAGGCCATTCAATGTAAGGCACACTAGGTCCATTATATTATTAAATAAGGCTCACTATGGTAGTTAGATATAATAAATGTAAGAGGACTTACTAGAAGGTTCCTCCTCTAGAATGTTCTTAGATGGTTAGTAGCACTATATAAATGGGTTCAAGCAAAGTAATGAGACAAGTTAAGAAGTATAGTATTTGGAGCATGTATCTCAATAGGATGATGCCCAATCAAAGAGGTAAGTGAAAAAGAGAGGATCCCTTCCATAATAAGATCCATTGTATGGTGTTACCCTACCATAAGGGTTTGATAAAAATAAAAGTGTGGCTCTTATATATTGTTCTCTAAATATTTGTGGTGTTTCTTTATGCAAGTATCTAGTTCTTAACAGATCCATATCTCTACAATATGTGCACATTGTACAAGGATTATGACAATATCGCACCAAATTCCAAGGTTGGTTACAGTTATAACAAATAATCAGTCCTCTTCCTCTACCAAATCCTCCTCTTCCCTGACCTCTAAATTATCCTCTTCCTCCTTGATTGTATCCCCTCATAGTATTATATTGTGGTACCCCTTCTTCCAATCCATCTTCTCCTTGAACTTCGTATGCATCCATGGTGCATTCTCTCATTAGATCAAATGCATGATAGTCATTTTTGTCATTTCCCACATACTTTAAAAAAATTACAAAATCAGTTCCTACCAATGCTCTGATACTTCTAGATTAAAGGACATGAGGTTGTGTTGAGTCTCCATTTTGACACCTTTATTACCCTATATTATCCTCTATCTGAGTCAATTTTACCTCTTACATGTGCATATGTTGACCATTTCCTCCACAAATCCACTTAGTGACCTTGTCCATGTGCATAGATATGTAACCTATGTTAAAGCATGATTTGTTTGATTTTCTTGATTAAATTGGATTAAATGGTTGATTATTTATGCTCCTAATTACTTTGACTATTATTTAGTAGTGTCATGACAAGGCATCACCTCATCCGATACTTTCGATGGTCTGGTACTGCAGCAACCAACTGATCAAATACCAACACTCCAATGATATGGTACTCCACCTCTTCATGTACCATCTTCATCCAGTACCAGCTATCTACCTCATCTGGTACTAACTTCATATGGTACCATCTCTCTGCCTCATCCTGTACCAACTTAATCCGGTACCAACTCTCCACCTCATCTAGTACCAGCTTCATCTAGTACCAG
Organism: Picea glauca; assembly: GCA_000966675.3. Taxonomy (NCBI): domain Eukaryota; kingdom Viridiplantae; phylum Streptophyta; class Pinopsida; order Pinales; family Pinaceae; genus Picea; species Picea glauca. The sequence continues at coordinate 198,707 of JZKD02S2428203.1, forward strand.
ATTGCACCTCTTCCGATAACAGCTCCATTTGGTATTGCCTTTGCATTGGTTCAGTACCCATATTCATGACTATGCTAGTCCAGTACTAAACCCCTGCCTATAGGATTCTGGTACCAGTATTCTAGTACTGGATTTGAACCTCTATTTTCGGGAATATAACGATGAATCTCAAAATTTGGGAACATGGGTTTTGTCCAGAGAAGCGTTTTCATGTGGAAACATGCTCTAGAATCCCCATATATCACACGTGTGGACCTCCATCTCAGGGGGAACAATTCAGCCTAAAATCTATGCCAATTTTCCAGAAATTCTAGGATCATGCCCAGATTTGTGGGAAATGAGTTTCCTTGATTAGATAATGGTTGTAATCGACCTCCATTGATGAAAAATAGTTTTTTTCTTTTTTTTTCATGGATTGGATTGTCTAGATCCAAATTTGTAATGTAAAAAGTATATAAATTGAGTTATGGCTCTAAGCCAAAGGGGAGGAATTATTATGCTATAAGATTGGTTCTTGGAGAAGGATATACGTTGTTATGCTGGGAAATGAAATGTTGAACTTTTGATTCACTTAATAAATTGAAGGAATGCAAATTCTATTTTGTGCAATTCATGGAAATGAGTAAAGTTCTTTAGTCTGCAATCTCTTTAGAGGTACCTTGTCGATTCGGCAAGGGCCCACCACCCCAACCAAGGTAAACCTCTATGTACATGTTTTTGTGTGATTGTGTGAGTGTGAATATTTAACAGTTATGTGTTTTAAATGATTTCAAATGAATTTTAAGTTCAGTACAAAGTTATTTGATTTTGAATCAGTGTGAGTAATTAGACATTGAACAGAGTAGATAGTTCCATTTCCATTTCTACAGACTAATATTTAATTGATAAGAGTTTGAAGTGTGGGATTATTAAGCAAGAGAATGTTATTTTTTTTATTTTGTAATTGTGGTGTTCTTAGTAGCTACATGAACCACAAGACTTCATCTTTCACCTTCCTGTTCCATATAATGAAGTCTCTTAATCATATTGGTTGTTTCCTGTATTAAAGAAGGTTTGATTGGACTAAATAGAGTTATGATTTATTTATGTCTAAGAGTGAATAAAGTGGATTCTTTATTATTGTTTTCAATTGCTACAGAGAACAAGATGTTAAGTTCATCTCTTCATTTCATGATCCTATAATGAACAGATCTATCCCTTGAACAAGAATTTTGAGTTATACATTTATTGATCAATTTTTCTTTCTGGATTTTGAATTGCATGTGTGGAGTGTTATTGGAAAGGTGTGAAACAAATTATTTTGTTATTGAATGTTTCTTCTTTATGATATACTCATCATACATAGGAACATATCTGTTATTGAAACATATATTGTGTTAGCACTCAGAGTCACCCTCAGATTGCAAGAGGATAAGCCCAGTACCCATCAAAGTTTTTGGTGGTTGTTGGTTTTATATGAGTGGAGGTCAATGGACAAAACTCAATATATGAATGATGTTCAACATAGAACTGGACAAGAAATGCACAGGGAAGTGAGGGCCACAATTAAATTCAGTCAGTGGATTGAGTTTAAGTGTGAGAAGAGGGAAGACTTAGTAAGAAAGGTGGACAAGAAAACTTCCACCATAGCCATTCAATAAAATCCCTAGCTACAAACTTTTTTACTCTGTCACTGATCAAATAAAAACAATGGAACTGTGACAGCAAAATGATTACGCTTTTCATCTCTCCTCCAAATGTTTAAGTCAGGATAAATGTGAGTGGCTCCAAGACATGAAGGAAATGCAACTCCATGTACTCCCTTACAGGTTCATAGAAAAAATGAAAAAAACCACTGGGTTGGTGACAGAAAACATGCTCTGTCTTAAAGTTGTTCACACATGGTTGAATGTCTCTGGAAAAAATGGGTGAGAGAATGGTTGATGTAGGCTGACTGATCCCAAGTGATGGTTTCTCATTTGCAGGATCTAGGTAGGATATGAACTGCACATTTTTTTCTCCCTCTTCTTCTTCATGACTCTCCCAAGGATCAGAATCATAATCATCATAAACATGAAACATGGGAAATCTCTGCCCTTTGTCTTCTGTAGGCACAGAATGGAGGATTTCCACACAATGTTTTTCCTCAATGTATAAAGGAAAAGGCTCTGTGGTATGCTCTTAGAAATACTCAAAATATGAAACATATGATTCCATGTGTATATCCATAGGATCATGAATCGTGTGATAGAATCTTGGCTTCTTTAGAAGACCAGGTTGCTCCTCTGTAAATGTCTCTCTGCCTACAAATAAAAAACCTCCCTTCTCCTTCGAAAACAACTCTCGATCATCAATAGCTACAGTCTCTTTTCCTTGTTGGTGTTTCAACTCTGATTCATAATCACTATCTTCTTGCTCAAAATCTTAAACATGCTGACAATCTTCTTCCTTAGGCACATGCAATTTTTCAATATATTCTTGCATACGAACCCCCTTTCTAGCCCTGATTTTCTCTTCGAATTCTTTAGCATCTTTAAACAGGTGTCTTAATGACGAATATTTCCTCTCTCTCAAGAGAAGGACTAGCTTTGGATGTTGATCCATGACATAGTACACCACGAAAGTAGTTTTTGTGGGTTTGATATCCATAGGCATACTATGATAAACACTATAAAACCTCTTGTTGAAGACAGCCAAGGCTTCCTCTTCCCCTCTCCTCAAGGCATTCAATTCAAACCAGTATTGATTAAGGGACTTGTTCTCACCCCAACACTTTAAAAATGCATGGCATAGCTTGGTCCAAGATAAAATAGAACCAACTTCTAGACATCTAAACCACACAACAACATCTCCAGACAGGGATTGTGAGAACATCCTCATGGAAACATCATCATGAACAATCTCTGTAATGTTCCTGACTTGGCTAGTCTAGGAAACATTGCCAATGTGTGTGTAGGATCAAAGGTTTATATCATATAAATGATCATACAAATAATAAATGCGACAAAGGACTGCAAATTTTTTATTATGATATCTTTGTGGATTACAAAATGGTCGAATGCGACTGAATAAACTGACAATACTGGACTAGATCAATAGATAAAAGGATCTTATCCAGAATACAAATAAGCAACTAAAAGATAATACCTGAAATATGGGAGCACTGCGGAATCACTGAAGAATGATGGAAGACCTGGATGATCTTCTCAGTGACTAGGGTGTGTCTTTCAACACTGAAATCAGCCAACTAGTGTCTTCCTCCTAGAATACATTGAACTATCTTTCCTGAGATGCACCTCTTCTCCTCAATGACAAGTCATAATATGCATAATGATGAATTAGGTCATTGACCCTTCCTTTATAGATTTCCAAAACCCTAAATCATGTTGAAACCATAATTCACTGTTGACTTCCAAAACCCTAAATCATTGTTGAAACCCTAATTCACTGTTGACTTCTATTTTTAGCTCATAATGAATTAAAAGGGATTTTAACCCTTTTTAGCTCAATGTCACTTTCTGAATATAACACCTGTGACTGTAGTGACCTCTAGTAACCCTGCTTACCCCTCTTTGGCCCTGGGTATAGTCTAACGGAGCAGTTTAGATCATTAAGCCTCCTCTATGGAGCTCCTATTTGGAAAGGGACATTACAGTCCTCCCTTCCTGAAATTGCTTGTCCTCAAGCATTACCAGTCCAGGGTGTTGCAACACCTCTTCACTCTCCCAAATAGTGTCCTCTACTGGAATCCCTCTCCATCTGATCAAACACTCTCTGATGACCCTTCTCCTCAGTTTCTTCTCCCAGAACTCAAAAACCTCCTCTGAAACTAACTCCAACTAACCCTCCTCATCCAACAAGGTATGCTCCTCTGTTGTGCTAATTAATTGTTCCACTACATTTTTTAGGTAAGACACGTGGAACATGTTATGAATATTTCTCCCCTCTAGAAGATCTAGCTCGTAAGAAACCTCTCCTACTCGACGCATGATCCTGTAAGGACCATAAAATAAGGGCTTGAGCTTCTTGGCCCCACTCTTCGTTAGAGATGACTTTTTGTAGGGTTGGAGTCTTAAGAAAACCAAATCTCCAACCTCAAAGTTGTTCTCTATCCTATGCCTGTCCACACTTATCTTCTGTCGGTTTTGCATCATCTGCAGGTTCTCTTTCAACAACTTGAGAATCTCCTAACTCTCTATGATCCAATCCTTGGCCTTGGGATATATTCTCTCCCCGAAGACCAAGTCTACCAAAGTGGGAGCATCATATCCATAAAATACTCGGAAGGGTGTCATACCAATGGACATGTGGAAGGTGGTGTTGTAGAAATGTTCTCCTAAATGTAACCACTTTACCCATGTTCTCTGCTGTCCTCCTACATAATTCCTCAAATACCCTTCAACCCACTTGTTGACAATCTCGGTCTGCCCATCTATTTGAGGGTGATAGCTAGTGCTAGGTGTCAACTCTGTCCCCGCCAACCGAAACAACTCTCTCCAAAACTGACTATCCCTGTCACTGACGATGTTCTTCGGAAACCCATGAAGTCTAAAGACCTCCCTGAAGAAAATCTTGGCTACCTGAACTGCATTGTACTCTGCCAATATGGTGTAGAAGTGAGAAAACTTGGTCAATCTATCGACCACTACATAGATACAGTCCTTACCCTGGACCTTGGGTAGACATGTGATGAAGTCCATAGATATACTCTCCCATTTCTGCTCTGGAATGGGGAGTGGCTAAAGTAGCCCTGTTGGAAGAGCATGCTCTGACTTGTTCTACTGGAAAGTCACACACTCACTGATGTATCTCATAACGTCCTATTTGAGGCCCTTCCATGAGAACCTCTCTCTGATATGTCTATAGGTTTTGAAAAAACCTTGATGGCCTGCTAGAGGTGAATCATGAACTGTGGTGAGGATCTTCTTCTTAAGCCCTGAATATGGCACCAAGTAGAATCTATCCTTGTAAAATATGACATCGTCAATGACCCTATATCGGTCATCCTGTATCTTCCCATCCATCACCTCACAAGCGAACTTGTTCTTGGAATATTCCACTAACAAGTGAGATTTCCAATCTACTGAAATCTCCATCAAAGAATAAGTCATAGGTCTCCTTAATAGTGCATCGGCCACAATGTTCATCTTCCCCTTGAAATAATCTATGTCAACGTCGAATGCCTGTACCTTTGTCACCCATTTCTATTGGTGCTCACTGAGGTCCTTCTGCTCAAGGAAATACTTCAAACTGTTGTGATCAGTCTTAACCACAAATTTGTTGCCCACCAAATACTGTCTAAACTTGGTCAAGGCATGCATGATTGGCAACATTTCCTTGTCATAAATGGAGTACAACCTCTCAGGTTGACTAAGCTTACCAATCTCGAATATAATGGGGTGTCCTCCCTACATCAAAACTGCACTGATCCCTTTGCCAGAAGCATCACACTCTAGTAGAAATGGCAAGGTGAAGTTTGGTAGTGCCAACACTGGACAAGTGCCCATGACTTCCTTCATGTTATCAGAGGCTTCCTATGATTTATCGATCCATATGAAGTCCCCATGCTTGGTAAGATCTGTCAGCGGTGCTCCAAGCTAAGAAAAACTATGGATGAACCGCCTGTAATAGCTACACAGCTCGAAGAAGCTCCTCAATTCTGTCATGTTCTTAGGCATCGACCAATCCAAAATGGCCCTGATCTTCTCTTGGTACACATATACCCCCTGTGCACTATTGATGTGGCCTAAGTAAATCATCTCTATCATATTGAACTCACACTTTGAATATTTGGCATATAATGATTGTGCCTCCATGATGCTCAATACCTCATCCAGGTGCCTCATATGCTCTTGCCATGACCAGCTATAGATCAAGATGTCATCGAACAAAACCAAGACTAATTTCCTTAACTGATCCTTGAATATATGGTTCATGCAAGACTGGAATGTAGTGGGTGCATTGGTTAGCCCAAATGGCATAACCAGGAACTTGAAGTTTCCAAAATGACATCGAAATTTCATCTTCTCTATGTCCTACTCTCAGATGTTGATCTGATGATATCTAGAGTGTAGATCAATTTTTTAGAATAAAACTGCCCCATGCAGTTCATCCATCAACTCGTTAATGTGTTGGATAGGGTACCAGTTCTTGATGGTTTTCTTGTTCAAGGCTCAGTAATCAATGCACATCCTCATGGTGCCATCCTTCTTCAGAACTAAGACAACTGAAGAAGCAAATGGGTTGTTGCCCGGTTTGATGTGTCCCATCGCCAACAATTCCTTGATTTCCTTTTCTATCTCATCCTTGAACCTCCTAGGATGACGATGGGGGGGGGGGGTGAACATAGGTTTGGTCCCCTCCTCCAACTCAATGGTGTGCTCAAACCCCCTATCAGGTGGTCTCCCTAGTGGAATTTCCTCAAAGACCTGTTGATGTTGTCCCAATAAATTCTTGATCTTTGTATGGTATTGTTGTTGACCTTTTGAATCCTTCTAAGTAGTGATCAAGCATTCTTCGGAATATTCTACCTCCCCATGTCTAAATATCCTCTCCATCCTCTTGGCTAAAACTGTCCTGGGTGTTCCTGTCGACATACCTCTTAGAACAACCTTCTTCCCATCCTGATCTTTGAATCCCATTTCCAAGGTTTGGTAGTTGGTAGTGATTTTTCCCAAGGTAATCATCCACTGAACTCCTAAAACCACATGTGTGTCCAATAGGTCAACCTCATAAAATGTTTCTCTCACTGTGTAGTTGCCTAACTTCATCTCTAAGTTTGGAACTCTGTCTATAAACTCCACTGTGTGGCCATATGCTACCGCAACATCAACCCCTCAAACTCCTTTGTCTAAAGTGCCCGTCTCAATACTAGTGAAGCGTCGATGAAGATGTGGGTGGACCCACCATCTATCAAGGTGATTTCATGTTTCCCCTGAATAATCCCTCTAATACGGAGGGTATCATACCTGGGAACACCAGAAAGGGTCGCTATGACTCCTCCCTTTATTGGTTTCCTCCTGTTAGCCTACTCTGGCGGTTGTGGGACTACTGGAGGATGGGCTCTTGTTGGTGTCGGTGGTCTATGGGGAAGCTTCTCCTCTGCTAGTGTTGACTCTTCCTTTGAACTAGTGGATCCACTGTCCTTCTCCTCCTCACTATCCACGTTGTCTGCTGCTACCTCAATATAATGAATCTCTCCCTTGCCCATGCACCTGTGGCGTAGGACCCAAGGATCTCTACAGGTGAAGTAAATATTCTTCCTCATAATCTCTCACCTAGTCTCATCATACAACTTCTCCTTTCCCTTCCATTCTCTCTGGAATGGCTTCTTGTCTCGATCCCTCTGGGGCACAAATGGTTTGGAGAAAGTTTTAGTCTTTGGCACTGAGTCTGCCAGATCTCGAGTGTGAAGGATGGCATCCTCCAAAGTGGTAGGCATGTATGCCTTCACCCATACTCTCAAAGTCTTTGTGAGTCCTTCTGTGAATATCATGATTAGCCTATGCTCGGATATATCTATCACTGCCATGGCTACCCACTAAAACTCTATGATGAACGCCTCTGATGTGCCAGTTTGTCTCAACAGGGATAGATCCCTGAAGTGTATCTCAAGATCCTTCCTGTCAAACCTATCCATGAGCCTATATGTAAACTCCCTATAGGAGGTGATGCAACTGTGACCTAATGTCACTAGTCCATGATACCACCACTCATGTGCCTCACCCTCCAAGTGTAAGGTCATGAAACTGATGGCCTCTGTCTCAGTCATCTGGTTGAGCTTGTAATATGTGTCTAGCTTATGTACCCAATATTTGGTTGTGTATCTGGATGATCCATCGAAAGAAGGGATGGTGAGTTTCCCAAATTTTTGTATGAAATCGAGTTTATGCCCCTACTGATGTTGTGGTCCTCCCCTTTGTGGCTCTATGGGGAGGTTCCTAAGTCTGAGTCCACAGTACTTGACTAAGGTCATGTCCTGATGGAAGTCATGACCCAATGTTGCGTACTCCCTCCTATACTTTGCAATGTCATCGGCATGAGTGGGTGGCCTCTATGCTATTGGTGGTGGTGATACTACCAAGGGTTCCCTCTAGAAACTGGGAAACAAAGGTATGGGAATCCTACTCGTAGAGGTGTATGTGTGAGAGGGTGACTGGGGTCTACTGATTTCTCTTGAGTTCCCATGTGCTGCATGCAGGACTTGTGTATCTATGGTGCCCACTCTAGCCAGTCTATCAACCACGTGTGCCAAGGAATGAGACATGGTCTATTGACTAGCTAACATATCATTGATAACCTACATGAAAGCTGCCTTTGGATCTACAGGGGCCTTGCCACTACCCTCTAGTCACTCATATCTATCTCCTAGCATCCTCTTTGCCTCGTGCTCAGCCTCATGATCTGCCCTTCTCTCTTCTTCTCTGTGTGCCTCTTCCTCTTCCTCTGGGCTAGGAGGAAAGGGGGGAAAATTAGTCCTATGCTTTCTTTCTTGATGCCTGTTGTAAGTGACATATTCGTCACCTACGTGTTCACGACCCTCTGGGTCTTCTGCTGCACTCATTGTCTTTAGTCACAGGCTGGCAAGACTAAAGCTCTGATACCACTATAATGTTCTTGACTTGTCTAGTCTAGGAAATGCTTCTAATGTGTGTGTAGGATCAAAGGTTTATAGAATATAAATGATCATACAAATAATAAACGTGACAAAGGACTACAAATTTTGTATTATGATATCTCTATGGATTACAAAATGGCTGAATGCGGCTGAATAAAATGACAATACACGACTAGATCAACAGACAAAAGGATCTTAGACGAAATACAAATAAGCAACTAAAAGATAATACCCAGAATATGGGAGCACTGCGGAATCAATGAAGAATGACGGAAGACCTGGATGATCTTCCCGGTGACTAGGGTGTGTCTTTCAACACCGAAATCATCCAATTGGTGTCTTCCTCCTAGAATACACTGAACTATCTCTCCTGAGATGCATCTCTTCTCCTCAATGACAAGTCATAATCTGCATAATGATGAATTAGGTCACTGAACCTTTCTTTATAGCTTTCCAAAACCCTAAAACATGTTGAAACCCTAATTCATTGTTGACTTCCAAAACCCTAAATCATTGTTGAAACCCTAATTCACTGTTGACTTCTATTTTTATCTCATAATAACTTAAAATTTCTTTTAATCCTTTTTATCTCAATGTCACTTTCTGGATATAACACCTGTGACTAGAGTGACCTCTAGTAACCCTGCTTACCCCTCTTTGGCCCTGGCCATAGTCTAACGGGGCGGTTTAGACCATTAAGCCTCCTCTCTAGAGCTCCTATTTGGAAAGGGACATTACAATCTCAAACTGATCGACAAATCTCTCAAAGGCCTCCAAATGCCTCTCAGTTGTAATATGATCCTCTCCAGAAAATTGAGGAAGATACTCAAAGGAATAACGAGGATAAGGATGAAGGTCATGTGGTATCCTTAAAGGTTTAAACAAATTATTTTTTATTTTAATTCGAAAAGGAGTGGGTTGATCATGAGGATTAACGAGTTGATGGCAAGGCTCAGTAGGAATAACAGAGGGTAACGAGATTTGAGAAGACTGTGAAGTATTTTCAACCTCCTCAAGGCTACAAGGGTGATCAATTTCAAGAGGATATGCAATACAGATCTCACTTTTATGAATAGGCAGAGGTGAAGACACGATATCGGTATCTACAACACATGAAGAGGTCATGTTTTCTTATTCCAAGGATGGATAAATAAAGGAAGGCCTATTATCATTTGAATAGACAAAGCAGAGGATAATCCTCTTTATATGTGAAGGGAAAGAGAGAAATGAATTGATAAAAAAGAACAGGATTTCATGAATAAAGCTCATAAACTAATACCTAGTATTCCCCTTCGGTATGGTGATATTTCTATCAACAAGATCCTCCCTAGTGGAGTCTTCGATAGTGGAGTCGCCAGGTGCAAGTTTCAATCTTCAATGGTTCTGATGTCTGATGCACCTTTAGAATCATAAGCTTGTTTTCGGTCTTACCCAGGGAAATGTCTTCAATTCGTTCCCTGGCAACAACACCAAGAATGTTAACACTGAGAGTCACCCTCAGATTGCGGGAGGATAAGCACAGTACCCATCAGAGTTTTTTGTGGATGTTTGTTTTATATGAGTGGATGTCAATGGACAAAACTCAATATATGAATGATGTTCAAAACATAATTGGACAAGAAATGCATAGGGAAGTGAGGGTCACAACTAACTCCAGTCAGTGAATTGAGCTGAAGTGTGAGTAGAGGGAATACATAGTAAGAAAGGTGGAAAAGACTGTTATGGGCATCAGGCCTTCAAGAAGCTTGGAGAAGAAAAACTCAAACTCAAGATCACTCTTAACCTCAAGCTTCAAACATAGAAATATGTCCAAATAGCACAGTCACAACAACACAATGATCAAACCTACATTACCATGCTGCTACAATGACTCCATTGGATCCTCCATGCCTGAGCCATTCAGTGTGAGAGGGGAAAATATCACAAGGAATCTGACTAAAACTGGTTGCGATACCACTACAATCAAACCTACATTACAACAACATAACAGCCCTCGACTAGATTTCCCATGCCCGAGTGTTTTAGCATAGTTTTTACAGAGAGATTAAAAGAGGTTGACTTCTATTAATCTAGAAGCCTCAAATACGATACATAACCAGAGAACATTTCTGGCATGAAAACATTACAAAATCGGGAGCTCTTCTCAACCAGTTGACAACCTTAACAAAATATCAAAACTACTTATTTATACTCAGAACAATTTGCCACTACCAGGAGTGTGATCTGATCACTACATTCAAAGCATTGCATCTACAAGTTCTTATTTTAGACTGAACATGCACCCCTCTATCAGACGTGAGCTCAGATCAGCATGGGTTTTGTAGGAAAATCTGCCCACAAGGATACCATGGGCTGATGGTTCAATCCCCATGGTTGAGCCTTCCATGCCTTCCATTTATGGAGTGAGCCAAGGTTTCAACCACCAGCTCTATTTTCATTAACTGCCTCCTCGGAGATTGAACAAAACCTAATTCTCAGGGGGAGGCTACGTGCTTCTCTCGGATAGGATTCCATATAAACATGAGATTGCGGGGTCATCAAAAGCGGTTTGTACTTAGACCACTTTTGGGCCTGAAATCCATCACATTTTGTCACATAGCATTTTCGCCATACCATAGTTTCCATTGCGGGAGTGCTCAAGAAAAATATCTCCTAAGCATGTTGTGTCCCTGCAATGGATTGTGGCCATAAGTCTGGCCCTGATCTATGATCTAGGCACACCCGCTAGATTTAGAGCCACTGCCAATATTAATCGCCCACCAACTTTAGGATCTTCCAAAAGTGTGCCTTGGGATTGTGTGCTACTTTTAGGATTGAACAATAACAACTCTCAGAGGATGATCTGATGTGGAGGCATGAAGTCACCATACCGATATGTCACAGATAGAGAGGTGACATGTGTCACTCGAAAATAGGAAGAAAGCATGTCTAAAATGCTTGAAATGAGTGCCATGTGTTAGTGCTAGATAGATGCCACATGTCTGTGTTGACGACTGCCACAAACTTTGTGCTCCAAGGCTCGAGCGCTAGATCCTTTTCCTTTGGCTCCTCTATGTGCTTTTACCCAGAGTTGGAAATCTGATGATGTGTGTCTTCTTGAATCAAATAGCCAAGAATTAATTTGGGTTGACGGGCAAAATTGTCCGTCCGTCAATTGAGAGAGTGGAACCGATCCGGGGTTGTCTAAATAACCCAAGTCGTTTGGAATGAACCACCCTGATGAGTTTAACGACTCCGTTGGCCGCTCTAAGGTCTTTAGAAGACCAAAGAGAAAACTAACTAATCTAACTAAAACAAATAAAACTGACTAAACTAACTAAAACTAATAAAACAACTTAACTAAAAACTAATAAAACAAACTAAACTAAGACTAACTAATACACTAATCTAATTAAAACAAACTACTAAATTAAACTAAAACTAAAACTAAGTATAAACTACTTTAACTATATAACATTATAATAACTCAAATCAACTATCTAATTACCAGCTGCAATATTACTTATTTACAAATGTACACTATAAACATCCTACAGATTTAATTAAAACCTGCAAAACTCATGTGTTTTCTGACCTAAGACAGCAAGGTATGTTTTTTGATTTTTATATTTTATGAAAAAGAAATAAAGCTACTGAAATTAAACGATCTGATATATTTACTGAAATTAAACAATCTAATATAAATCTAATTAAAATTATATCTAAATTAAACTACTAATGAAAAC
>JZKD02S2428203.1:225688-241733 GCA_000966675.3 Picea glauca
CCCAAATGACAAACCACAAGCATTTTAATTAACCCAAAGTGAAAAAGGTTGTTATCGGCCTGGTTCCGTTTGTATCTTTTAGACATTTTGAACAGACTCCTATGCAAGTAATAAGTCATATTAAGCTCATAGCCCATGAAAACCATAAGTAGCCGAAGGTGGTACAAGAAAACGAAACCATACTGGCCCTCGCAGATGATAAACTGCTTGGTTATCATCAACAAGTTGTGCCAACGTTGCTTGAGCATATTCGCGGGTAAACCTTTGTCACAGGAGCTCACCCTTTGAGACTGGAATAGAAATGTCCATGGGACATCTTCCACTTTGCAATTTTTTGACCATTTGTCTAGTAGCAGGCAGACCGATAGCGAAACTGATAAATTGCTCGTCAATTTCTAATTGCACATCCCCAACCTTGGCTCGGCAGCCATCAAAGGTTAATGCGAATTGTCGAGCCATGCAAGGGTTAAAACCATCAAAATTTTGTATGAACGGGAGCCATCCAAATTCTTCAAGGTCACTCTAAGCATCGTCAAACATCAACAATGCCTGGCCACCATTGGGTTCAGCCCTCACAACTGAGGCCATGGTGCGGGAGCATGGTAGGGTTTGTCTTGAACACAACAATACACAGGAGCAAAAAATCGTTTGGGCTAATAGCTGCGAACGATGAAAGGGGAAACAAATTAATGCACACGTGCGAGGGTGGTGGGATTATCACCGCCATGCAGCATAGTAATGGAAAAGTACAGCGCTGTTCAATCAATCATAACATCATTCAAACCATAATATTCGGCCAACCCAAGAATTTAAACGGTGGATGATATACCAATGCACCATTGCATTGTTTGAAACCATGAACGTTCAATATAAAATCAAACCCAAAGTTAAATATGTGCCATTGTAATTATTCAAACCATTGTCATTCAACGTTGAATCAAAACCCAAATGTTTAACCAACGTGCCATTGCATAATCAAACATTTTGATCAACGGTTTTAAAAACATGGTGACAATTGATTTCATGAAATCGATAAGCCAAGAGCTCATAATATTATCATAAGGATCTCATTACATAAAAACAAAAAAATAAACCATGACCCATATGTAAATTAATGACTAGACAAGTCTCCATATGCTTAATGCCTTATCAGTTTAATAAAATCAAAATGCGCAGTCAAAGAAAAAACGTCTGAATAGGCATAGTTTGAAAAATCTTTTCAGCCACATGATAAACCAAAGGTAAAGTGCCACTCAAAATATCGATAAAAAAAACTATGACAGTTCAAATAACGATAGAGGAGTTTTCACGCTTTCAATCGTGAAAACTAAATCGACCAATTTGCAAGTGTCGCATGAAATGAAAATATCGTCTATTTGCAAAATGCGATGGAAATTTGAAGTTCAGGAGACATAGGTGTAGAAATCTTTTAAGGAAATGGAAAAAATTGAATTGGCTGCCAACAGGTCTCCAGACTCGAGGAAAATCAAATCTCAAACTTCCTCAACCTTCAACTAATTTTACCCAGAGCTATGGATCTAATGACACCTGGCCCTCCTGAGATCAACGGCTAAGATCCCTTCATGGCTCCAGACTTCGGGAAAATCAAATCTCAAACCTGGGCCTCCAAGGGATTTTACCCTGATTCATAGATCTGATGACATGTGGCCCTCCTGAGATCGATAGTTGAGATCCCTTCGTGGCTCTGGGCTTCGGACTTCTCAATAGTCAAAGTTTATTTTCCCCAAGAAAATTCGTTGGAGCTAGGGATCTGATGATGCATGGCTCCTAGATTTGGATGACCAAAATCCACTTTGGGTCTCCAGGCTCTGGGAAAATCAAAACTCGAATCTTTATTACCTTTTGTTCTTTTACTTGGAGCTATGGATTTGACGACACATGGCTATTGTTGATCAATGGCTCAGATTCACTTCAAGCCTTCAGGAACTTCGACGCTTTGGCCACTTCAGGACTTTAGGTGCTTCGGCCACTTTGGGAGTTCAGGAGCTTAGGAACTTTGGCACTTCAGGCCTTCGAGACCTTGACTCTTTTCTCATTTTAAAACTCTTGAAGTAAAACTCTCAAAGTGACAGATCTGATGATGCATGGCATTCTGGATTCATATGGCCAAGATTGCCTTTAGGACTCCGGGACTTCAGGCCTTTGACAAGAATTTCTGCTAATATCAATGACTCCCTATTGATTTTGAGATCAATAGTCCATGATTTCTTTGGGAGTTCAGGCTTCGACTCTCTAGAAATTTTATGCGCTTCTCACTTCAAAATTCCTGAAGCTCATTTCCCTGAATGCTTGGATCAGCTACCACCTGTCCCCCTCAAGATCAAACGGATCATGCTCACTTCAAGTTTTGAGACTTCGAACCTTTGACAAACAACTTTAACAACATTTCGAACCCTCGATTACTGTGAATCGTCGATCTGATATTTTCAGGAATGTTTGTCACTGAAGATGATCTCACCTATTGCTTGCATTTTGAGCCCGAAATGGCTGTTATGAACACTGTGCTTTGACATTTCATGTGTAGGCCGAAAACTTGGACAACCTACTGCCCTTGAAAACTATATGTGATAACATAGTGCATCAACTCTATTGATTACGAATCTTGGTTAATAATTTATGTTTGGTAATATATTATGCATATAATTGCACCAACAGTTTGGCGTCGATGTCGGGGAGTTGTAAACGGTAATAGGTAGTATTTGAATCTAATTTTTTTAATGGTTTTGTATTGGTTTTATGGATAAACTAAGGGTGGAGAGAAGATGGTAAGACATGAGGGAAGAGCCCACACATCCACTTTGGTGGGGTTTCTCCAAAGTTAGGTTGTCCTCTCTTTTTTTTTAATGCAATTTTGTTTTTCCTTCTTTTATGAAAATTTAGTTTTATTTATGATGAGATAAATTGTGTGAAACAATAACTTGGTGACAGCAAGGACTCAGTAACACAAGGAGTTCAAGTTTGGTGTGTTTTATTTTTGCAAATATTTTTAAAATTCAGATCTTTGATGATAAATCATTTTTGGGGTGTTGTAAGAACCCTCCAGTACTAATTTGTGTTGTGAGAGAGGGATCATCAACCAACTAGATTAATTCAAGGATGATCAAGATCTTGAAGAATGTTCCTCCAAGAAATTTCTCGCATTCTAGCAGCAGTTGGGATATCCACATCTCAGGAAGAACATATCTTCACATCAGTCAAGAATATAGTTGTCTCTCCATAGGAAGATTTAGAAGTCCCATCGGATTCCTCTTGTCAATTTGTTGAGAAGAATAAAGAATCATAGATAGAATTCAATGGATATCAACCAATGAAACCTGATATTGAGGATTCCTTAGCATGCCTCTCAGCAGATCCTGTATGTACTCCAAAGACCAATCATCTTGAAGAGGATAATATGCATAGCATGGTAGAGGAAGACATTCAGTTTCGACCTAAACAAAGAAGAGAAACAAGAATGTAGTGATCCTATTTAAATATGGTTTCAATTAGTTATTAGTTCACACCACTCTTTTATTTTTCATTATTGCTTGATCTCATCATCAAAGCAGTTGGTCCTTCATACTCCGGTATGCATTAAAATTTATCTTTTAAAACCAAGTATGGATATATTTCTAACCATGTTACGCACATGGATTCACTAGAAGTATTCCTATACTTGAAGGACATTTCCTTTTGTTCAATTAGAGTAGGATAGGTAAATAAATAATTAAATGTTGCACATAAGTACAATGCAACATATCTTTCATACTTTTCATAAATGGGAATTTCAAAAGTTAATAAAGAAATCGGTTTAAGATCTTTTGTTCCTATAGTAGATTTATTTCTAAAAGTTATGATAAATTTGTTTGGAATATTATGAGAAGGGAATATCTTCATCCTCTGAATGCACACATAATACTGGAAGGGTTTCAAAAGAGGACAAGACATCCTTATCAATGGAAGATAACACTTAAGGGAGTGCTTCATGACCTATTTCTTCAAAATTCTTCATTTTCCTTAAGTTGTTAAAAATGATGCATTCGTCCTTTATCATTACCTATCTATTTTAAGACCACTATTTCACAAGGATAATCGATTAAGTGATCTTTTTAATAGAATTTGAAACTAAATGTTAATTCCAAACCATTTTATTCATAGATAATAATGCAACTTTTGACATTTTCCCTAAATTTTATGTTTGTAAGCATGAATAAAAATATAGTTTTAATTAGTTCTATTGGTTTGTTTTTAGCAGATGTTTACAAGCTTCTGAGAAGCCTTTTTTTTAGCGTCTCACATCGTTTGCATGAGTCCATGAAAAACCTCAGGCATGGGGGAGTGGTTGCTAAGACAATAGCAGTTAGGTTTGTTTTCTAATAAAATGGAAGTGACAACAAAAGCAGTGGTAAGTTTGGTTCTAAAAAGAGGAGTATTTTGAATCTCAACATGTGGTCATCTAGCTACAGAGCACCTTTTTGTTACCCATTCATTGAATTATTTTTCCTTATTTCTCTAACACTTCTACTGCAATTTAGAGTTCTTGTATCAAGTGTTGGTATTTGTTTCACCTACATGGTCTTTTAGTAGAATCAAATCACAGGTCCTCTTCCATAGCATCAGAAAACACCAGCAAATTCTACAAAGGGAATCCTACAAAGTTCTAGACTACAGAGAACTACCCCTAGGTACCTTGTCCAAATTCACTTTGAGTACCAGAATACCATTTTGTGATGGTTTGATACTGGATAACAACTTCTTGCTCAATCGATACTGGGAAATAATCTGCGTTCATCTAGTACTGTGGGAGAAGGTATGCATTCATTCGGTACTGGGAAAAACTCTGCATTCATCTGGTACTGGGAAAGGTCTGCATTCATCTAGTACTGGGAAAAATTATGCATTCATTCGGTACTAGGCAAGGTCTGCGTTCATCCAGTACTTGGAAAAAATAAATATGCGTTCATATGGTACTAAGGTGATCTAGTACTGGTAATGAGGTGTTGGTAGTCCTTATCCTCTATTCAAAGTTTTTGCTACTCAATTTAAATGATTTAAGTAATAGGACGTATAAACTCAACATTTTTTTGTTTTATTAAGGAAATAGACTAATTATGTATTAAGAATGTGGTTAATCTCATACATCCTCCTATCCTCAATTATTTCATGCTCCCTACCATAAAATTCTGCAAGCCCTCGTATACTTCTCCTTGTATAGAAATCATTCATCCTGTCACTCTGTTTCTACCCCCTATTACTTATTTTCATTTTTTTGTTCTGGTATTACTCTTTTCTGGTACTGCAAAAACCTACTCCATTACTTATCTAGTATTGATGCCAAAGTGATATGATCTTTGTCATTTGCTTAACATTGTTTTCACTTTAGGTAATTGGAGGTATGAGCTAATATTTCTGTGTTCTTTCTATCAAGGATCATTTAATTCTTATGTTGAACCGTTCTTTACTCTCATATACATATTCCTCCTACATTATTACACTCATCCCTAAATGAATCATCATTTCTATCCTTTAAGAAGATATTTTCACATTTAGCTCTATATGATAATGGGTGCACCTGTCTTATTACCTCATCATTTTGAAAAAGTTATTAATAATTGAAATATCTATTGAAAAGTGGTGGCACCATTATGTCTAATACTAACCTAGTTGACTTAACAAGTTCTTATCCAAGTTTATCTTTACAAGTTTCTCTTGGGAAGTATTGATAAAAACCTCATGTGGTGGACCACCCTTGAAAAACCTCAATGAACTTTCAAAAGAACCCTAATAGGATTAACTAGAGGGACCTCTTATTCATTATCTGAGATGTTCCATTATACATTAAATAGCTGATATTTAATTTGAATGTGGATGATGTTACCCTTTGGATAATTGTAAACAATTAATTATGTGCCTAATAACTCTAAAACACTCTCGTACGACCTGACTTCCTTATACTCTAAAGCTGTCAATGAACAGTATACATCATTCTAAATATTTTGAGTAATATAATAAAAGGAAGTATCAAGAAGTACAAGTAAACTCATTGAGGTACTGAATAGGCCTACTAGCAGTGGGGCCATGCTTGTATGGTATTAAGTTAAACTCGTCTGGGTACTGAACATGCCTTCTGGTAGCGGGGCTATGTCGAGTAAAGGGATTTGAAAAACATAAAGTGGCACACCTATAACTGAACAAAAACCTTTGGGTCTCATTCTAAAGAAATTATTATCAAATCAAAGCTAGGATATGACCTTTATATCTCTCGGATGATGTTCTTAAGAACCTTCAAGTATCCACTTTAGAGTTTTATCTTTAAAATAAATAGGTTTGCATGAAAGTGGGACCCTCAGTATATGTAATTCACCTTACCTAAGCAAGAAGAGATTCATCTCTAAAAACTTGGATAAGAAAAGAGTTAATCATCTTGGGATGCATTCCTTTATGTGTTCCTCTCTTCAAATGAGATCTAAACTATGCTTATATCACTTTTATTTTAAAGGTAATCTAGCCAAGGGGACCTATTAGTCAAAGTCATTATAAAACTCTTGGCCACTATCCTATAATCATATTAGAGTCACATCCAGTATAGGCCAGGAAGTTTATATTGTATAGCATGTTACTTAAAAAACAGAACTTAGGAGCTAAAGAAGGGTGGAACATCAGGAATGCTTAATCAAGTGAGAAGTACCATCAATTTTGAAATTTTGAAGATCATTGTTGCATGAGGACATGCAATGAATTAAGCATGGGGGAATGTTGAGTCTCCATTTTGACACCTTTATTACCCTATATTATCCTCTATCTGAGTCAATTTTACCTCTCACATGTGCATATGTTGACCATTTCCTCCACAAATTCAATTAATGACCTTGTCCATGTGCATAGAGAGGTAACCTATGTTAAAGCATGATTTGTTTGATTTTCTTGATTAAATTGGATTAAATGGTTGATTATTTATGCTCCTAATTACTTTGACTATTATTTAGCAGCTCCATGACAAGGTATCACCTCATCCGATACTTTTGTTGGTCTGGTATTGCAACAACCAAATGATCTAGTACCAATACTCCATTGATCTGGTACTTTGACTCTTCTGGTACCAGATTCATCTGATACCAGCTCTCCGCCTCATCTGGTACCAACTCTCTACCTCATTCAGTACCAGCTACAACCAGTGCCATATTGCACCTCTTACAGTACCACCTCCATCCGGTACTTCCTTTGTTCTAGTCTGGTACCCATAGTAGCCACTGTGCTAGTCCGATACTAAACCCCTCCCTACAGGATTTTGGTACCAGCATTCTGGTACTATATTTTCACCTCAATTTATGGGCATGTAATGATGAATCGCAAAATTTGGGGACATGGGTTTTGTCCAGAGAAGAGTTTTCATGTAGAATCATGAGCTAGAATCCCCATATATTACACATGTCGACCTTCAACTCAGGGGGAACGATTCAGCCTAAAATCATTGCCAATTTTCCATAAATTCTAGGATCATGCCCAGATTTGTGGGAAATGAATTTCCTTGATTAAATAATGGCTATACTCAACCTCCATCAATGGAAAATGGTTTTTATTTTATTGTTCATGGATTGGATTATCTAGAGACAAATTTGTAATGTAAAAAGTATATAAATTGAGTCATGTCTCTAAGCCAAAGGGGAGGAATTAATATGTTGTAAGATTGGTTCTTGGAGAAGGATATATGTTGTTATGCTAGGAAATGAAATGTTGAACTTCTGATTCACTTAATCAATTGAAGGAATGCAAATACTATTTTGTGAAATTCATGGAAATGAGTAAAGTTCTTTAGTCTGCGATCTCTTTAGAGGTACATTGTTGGTTCGGCAAGGGCCCACTGCCCAAACCAAGGTAAACCTCCATGTACATGTTTTTGTGTGACTGTGTGAGTATGAATATTTAATAGTTATGTGTTGTAAATGATTTCAAATGCATTTTAAGTTCAATAAAGAGTTATTTGATTTTGAATCAGTGTGAGTAATTAGACATTGAACATAGTAGATAGTTCCATTTCCATTTCTGCAGATTAATATTTAATTGATAAGAGTTTGAAGTGTGGGATTGTTAAGGAATCGAATGTTATTGTTTTGAGTTTGTAATTGTGGTGTTCTTAGTAGGTATAGGAACCACAAGACTTCATATCTCACCTTCATGTTCCATATAATGAAGTCTTTCAAATATATTGGTTGTTTCCTGTATTAAATAAGGTTTGATTGGACTGAATAGAGTTATGATTGATTTTTGTCTAAGAGTGAATAAAGTGGATTGTTGATTACTATTTTCAATTGCTACAGAGAACAAGATCTTAAGTTCATCTCTTCATTTCATGAGCCTATAATGAGAATATCTATCCCCTGGACAATAATTCTAAGTTATACATTTATTGATCAATTTTGCTTTCTGGATTTTGAATTGCATGTGTGGAGTGTTATTGGAAAGGTGTGAAACAAAGTATTTTGTTATTGAATGTTATTCTTTATGAAATACTCATCAGACATGGGAACCTATCTATTATTGGCACATATAGTGCATCAACTCTATTGATTACGAATCCTGGTTGATAATTTATGTTTGGTAATATATTATGCATATAATTGCACCAACAGGTTATATGATGACCCATCATTTTTCATATCTCCCACCATACCCCTCCTCATGGGGCCAAGTTATCTGGGGATCCTATAGACAAATACTCTTTAAAGTCTAGACACTTGTTCTTATGATGACCTTCCTTTCTACATGTGGTACACCAGACTATTCTGTGATTTTATTTCCCTTTAGAAATATCCTACAATTGAATTGTCAATGTTTCTAACTACGACTAAACCAAAGCCATACCTACTTCATTTTCTCCTACAAGGGATGATTCTAGTTTCATGGCAATCTCTAGCGCTTATGACTATGACATAATATTTTTTTGTGTCAAAGGGAATATTATATGTGGTAACAATCCAACAATGAACCATTCCCTATGTTTCTCATCTGGAATCTCGAAGGTCAATTGATCCATTAATATCTTGAATCTCTTGTCAAAATCCCATAGTGATTCATTCTTCAATTTATCAATCTATTTTATCTCTGTAATACACTGTGATTCAGAATTTGGTTTCTGAAATTATTTTAACATGGCTTTCCTTATGTCTACCAACATTCTATATTGTCCTACATCTGCATTGGACTGATACTACATATACCAGAGAAATGCACAGTCTCTGAATGCTGTCACTAACTGTGTGATTTATGTATCATCATCCTAGACCCACTTCACGGTCCATATTTTTTCATAGACAAATAAGTGTTGTTCTGGATCTTTTGTCCTTGCTCCGTGAAATATAGGCATTCTCAAATTAGGGTATAATCCTGTCATGGTGTACCAAATAGTATTTTTCTCACTGTCACTAATTGATTATGGGTTGTCACACTAGTTCCACTACTCTAACTAGATTTATTTCTATTATTTCTTCCTTCACTAACTACAAGTGTTCGTGACAAAATTTCAAACCTCGAAGATGCACACGGGGTTGTGGTTTTGATGTAGAGCATGGATTGAGTGGGATGTAATGGATCTCCTTCTGCTAAACTTAGCTAATGATATTTTTCCTTTTCCTCTATGCACGGTATTCCTTAAATATGGAGCACTACACTGATGTCTCTTTCCTCAACCTCGTCATGCTACTCTTCTTTATCAGCCACAATCCTCTTCCTATTGTACCGAAATATTTTTCCACTGTGCAACACTCCAAATTCTTCTTCTGTCGCACGTTCTTATTCTCTCAACATTCTCAATCCATATATTCCTTATTTTTTCTTTTCAGCATCCCTCTTCATACACCCAGACCATCCCCTCGTCATCCCCCAGTCCCCCCATCCCTGTGAAGGTGCCTAGCTACTAGGATGATCAGATCCCATATTCATGACCCCCTTATCACACAACAACATTTTGATCCAAGTAGACAGTGATTTCAAATATCTTCCATGCAGACCCTTAATGAAATCTCATTTACACACACTATATGAATCGGTACAATCTATAGAAAACTCAGTAATATAACCCCCCAATACATTATCTAGTTAGAAATCAACTGCACACGAGATCCGATTACTTATAGTATTAACTTGGTGGATCAAATTAGGAGTCCAACTCCTCAAAAAAATGGTGTGGATTGTTCCATTATTTTCATCTAACCTCTATAACCACTCAGCCAAGACTATCGAGAAATCAACAAATAAAATCTCATGTAATTTTGTAAATACATACCTCTGTGGCCACTTCTATGAACTAAGTAGTGGGTTCTTATTATAATCTATAGAAAAATTGTACTCCTTTTCCTCTAACCATTGTCAGATCTCTCCCTTAGTTTCCCTCCACATTTCCCTCAATTGCAAATCCCAATCCTGTCAATGGAACCATTTATTGGCATGCAATGGGAAGACCCAAGGTTCAACATGAATTCACCAACAAATCCCTCAAATATCATCCCTTTCAGCATCACCCAGAAGAAGGTGAAGTCTCACCCGAGGTATCTATGGGAACTATAGGAACCAGGTTTCTGCAACGATGAAGGGATGGGAGGTAGTCCTCATAACCATTGTACTTAGCATTAGTTCATTATACCTTATATCATGTGCACAAGAACATAAGAACATGCTACATATTCAGAATAACAAACATATATCATATGCACACAATAAATAGAACAAAAACACATCATGACATAGGACACCATATCTAACGTGGTTCAGCATGTTATAGTCCCAAATTCCTTATATGTGTAGACAAGGCATTGGCCCTTCCATTTACATACTTTTCCGAAATACTATTGAGGATTCCTTTAAAAAAAAAAACTTTTTTTGGATAGTGTACGTGCTATGCTACACTAATAGCCCACGTACATGCATGTATTTCATGTTATTTAGCCCACTTACATATGTGTGTTTCATGCTAGTTAGCCTGTGTTTACCTCCAAAAGTTTCAAATAATATAAAATTGCATGGAATTTGGTGAAGTTTACGGGCTGTGGAGGGTTTCCCAACCATTTTACTCCTTCTAGCTCATCCCCAAACCAAATAACCATATTTTTCTCATATAAAAAGAGGTATTGCGGAGTCATTTATGAATAGAAGCAAGAGAAAAAGAAAACTCTACCAAAATCCCTTCCATTTCTTAGCCCAAGATTTGCATCTTATTATGAGTTTTAGCCTCATCCTTCCCCTCCACCCTTTCTCCTTATGCAACTCTTCCTCCTTCCCTTGGTGATATGTTGGTTGAGAGAAGCTAATGTGGTATTGATTCAGTTGGACTCATGATAGAGGAGCTCAGACTTGGTTCATGGAGAAATTGCCAACAAACGTCTGTACCCTTTTGAGTTAATCAAGCCAATTAAAATCAACAATTAACATTTAAAATCAACTAGACGTTTTGTTTGTAGGGTTCACCAAATAGTCTATTCTCTAGGGCCTTGAAATAGGTGTGGAGAGGGAACTCTTCAAGGCTGCTTAAACAAACATAAGAGTCTGTGATAGGGACTTCCAGAGTCCAATTTCATAAGATTAATTCGAGACCCCCCTCTAACATAGGGGATAAACACGAGGTCACATGAGGAAAGGTAGAGGAGATAACCCCTCCAAAGTCGAACCAATCATAGTGGGGATCATATATTGAGGGTCGTTCTTTGGAATTAAGATAATTTCATTTGACTACGGATCCTTGTAGACCTCGAATCCATTCGAGATCCTTAGTTTTCTGTTGGACCATTTTCCTGAAGTACCCTTGATAAACTTTGAACTTGGTTATCCTGCTCATTACGATGAGCCTGACTATCAATTGTACTCGCCTGGTGACTGACTATGAGTTGGAAACCTAGTTACATGTTTTTAAGAGAATTACACGTGTGGATGCGGGGATATACCACAATACCTAGGGAAGACATCGGATCGTGCTTCGCAGAGTATACACAGAGGGTGTTTCTATGTTTGAGTTACACTTGCACCAGTAAGTTTCTCTAGTGTCGACTAATGTAATTTTTCTTCCTTCTAGTCAGTTTTTTGCTTGATTTGTCGTTAGGAAATTTTTAGTGTGCACTTTGTGTTTCTCACTAGATCAACATTAGAGTTTCGGTTAATCATTTCACAAGATGGAATATCAACAGATCTGTCGTTCACATAGGATTCAAGGCCTACCACTGATTACTTTGGAGCCACCTCTGCCACTACTGAGGTGTAGGCTAGAATAAGAGGGTTCATTCGAAGTGATCAGGCCACAAGAAAATGTACCTGATCCATATCCTAGAGCATAATTTCATACACTGGAGGATTCCATCATTTCTGACCTCGAATTTGAAAGATTCAGACCTGCAAACCCTCCAATCATTGACTTATCAAAGCCACTTCTTATTCAAATAGTCCATCCTGAGGTGACTTCACCTAAACATCAATTTTTTATATGAGCAGCAATGGAAGCAACTAGTGATACTTCCTATGGGAGTCCTCATACTCCCATCTTGGCTGTAGAAGGAGGCAATGTTGTGCCTCCTCCTCCACCTCTGCCTATCAGGACTATGGCTGTCCATACACACACTACTTCGAGAAGTGGCTCAATCCCTGAAATGACATTGACCATTGTTCCCTCCATTCAGAACGTATATGGCACTCCCTTTTCGTATGGGATGTTGGGTTTTGACTCTAGTTTGGTCCTAACCTACTCTACTCTACAGACTATTGGTCTAGGGGAAGGGAGCTCTAATTCTCCCTTGCAAGGATTTGTCGCAGGCACTACTTCCCTGTTTAATGCTATCCCTTATGGTGGGGGTCATATCCCTCATCCATCCCCTTCACTCAGAGGCACTTTCCATCATTCGATCGGGATGAATACCAAATCTAGTTTGCTCGATGGAGGGATTCATATACCTCAATCCTACATGAATCTAGTGGGGTCTATGCCTTTTTATTTGTTTAGTGTATTTGGAAATACTACTTTCTCATCGTCTGCATTCTCGAAATGGGGAAACCCCATTTTTTTTCAACCAAACCCTATGCAAGGTTTCATTAGTTTTCAAGTAGCGATGATGGGAGTTCACTCCTAACAAGGTCATGGAAATCCTTGTCAGGGCTCGTTTCCTTCACAAGGGATTTCAATCGGGAGTCACCCCTCCCACACTCAGTGGAACCCCAGGTAGGTTTCATTACCTATTCCAAGAGGTTCAGGTGGGAGAATCCCCAACCAAGGTCCTTGGAATGTTGTGAAGGGATCAATCCCTACACAATGCATGTCATCCAACTACAGGAATCATCATGTGATAAAAAATCAAACACAAACCCCTTTTACTCGATAGGGCCACCATGGTTTCTACCAAAACCATGGAAAGCAGCCAAAATTTTCATGGAAACTTGGTGCCATCCAAAATATAGGCCGCTCTTTTCATTTAAAGAAACCACAACCTGGACTACCTTTCCTGGCAACTCTGCATTTTCCAGAATTATTGAGACTTTTGAATGACCCAATCTTTCATGATCTGCGTTGGCCTCCATTTCCAACTAAGTTTCCCTCAGACATTCCTAAGTTAAAAGGCAAGTCTGGTGAGGATCCAAGTAATTATGTTATGACATTTCATTTATGGTTCTCATCCAACTCATTAAAGAATTATTTAATTCAGTTTTTTTTGTTTCAACGCACTCTTATAGGGGGTGTCGCGAAATGGTACATCAAGCTCAATAGCTCGAAGTATGCTTACTTTAACGACCTAGATATGGTCTTCTTAAACCATTTCTAGTTACTGGTAAGATATGATGTTGGCACCAAGTTGTTGTCCAACTTCGAGCAAACAAAATTTGTCCATATCTTGGATCACATCCGGGAATGGTGACGATGAAAGAGCTTGATCAAAGTTAAGGTCTGTACCACATTTTTTCTCAAGTGCTTCCTGAAGTCCTTGGTACCTTGTGTATCCAAAGATGTCTGGGATTTTTTCCAAATAAGGGAAACTCAGTCTATGGATAGTCATCCTATAAGAATTTGACTTAGATTTTGTTTCAGCAAAGTCTAAAAAATCCTTGGTCTTTGTTGAACTAATCTCGAAACTTCCGGTCAAGAGTGGTAATAATTTTCCCCAAGAATCACTGATTAGTGGGGATGTTTTCCTTATTGCATCTTCAAACCCTTGGTATGGATATATACTTTTGTATCTTCAGACTTTGAAGTGCCCATCTTTTTCTTCTCGTGATGAGCATCAAAAAATATGTCATCAAGTGCGGAACTATCTTATCCTCAATGATACTTTATATCATTGAGGAGTGGATTTCATTCTCCGTCAATGTCTCACTCATGAAGAGGTAGAGCTTGTATTAAATGATTGTCACACAAGAGCATGTGGAAATCACTTGCTGGGGTTGGAAACAACCCAAAAGATTCTTTGTGTTGGCTACTTTTGGCCCTCGTTGATCAAATATTGTATAGATGCGATCAAGAAGTGTCACCCATGCCAGATATTCTCTTAGAATATGTGGGCACACCAAGTTCCCATGTTCCCAGTTATTGTTGTTGGTCCCTTCACCAAGTGGGAGATTGATTTCACTACATTCCACTTAGTTTCAGCTAGGGGGCATCTCTATATCATCGTAGTCATAGATTACTTTACTAAGTGGGTTGAAGTTATGTTGATATTCAGAAATGATGCAGAAACGACTGCCCTTTTCATTTTTAACCAGATTGTATACAAGTTTGATATTCCAAAGGAGATTGTCACAGATCATGGAAATCACTTCCAGAACAAAATGATGTATGATTTAACATCAAAACTAGGGTTTAAAAAGGAACATTTGTCTCCTTATTACCCATAGGAAAATGTTCAAGTGGAGGTTTTTAACAAGTCTCTCAATACTATTCTTTAGCGGATGATCAATTCATCAAAATAAAATTGCCATTTGATGTTGTACTCAACACTTTGGGATTATCGAACCTTATTCAATACTGCTACCGATTTTTCTCCTTTCCAACTCGTTTATGGGTTGGAGGCAGTATTTCCAATAGAATGTCAAATCCCTTCTCTTAAGTTGGTAGTGTAACTACTTCCCGACACTACACCACTTGAAGAGCATATTTTATATCTTGAGCAGCTCGATGAGCAGCATCAAGATTCAACCTTGGCCAATGAGGCTCACAAAAAATGTGTCAAGTGTAAGTATGATCGGTTTGTCTGCCCTCATATTTTCTTTGAAGGTGATATTGTCCTGGTCTATGACCAAGATAAATATCCCTTCAGGGAAGGCAAGTTCAAACCCATTTGGTTCAAACCGTTCATTGTTAAGAAATTTTTAGAAAAGGGTTCCTATCAACTGGTTGATTTTGAGGGTAACACTTTATCGGAGCCTAGAAATGGTATCTACCTTAATAAGTATTATTCTTATTTCAATTTCCTGATCAAGACTTATTGTATATAATGTATATCTTTATTTATACAGTCTTGTCTTTTTGTTGTATGGGCATGTAGTTTCTTTTGTTTCTTTTCATTTTGGCAGATGTCAAGTGAATCTGAGGTCTATGTTGGGTTCACAGATGGTGCTAGATGACACACTTGAAGAATTTCTTCTGCAGCTTGTGTGATCTTTACACATGTTGGTCAGATGATGTCTTCTGGAGTTATTCTTCTAGACGAGGCAACCAATAATTTTTCCAAGTACAATGTCATAATTTAATTACTACGTGATGCCTCGTCACATGGTATTTCTCACCTCTGAGTTTATCTAGATGGTCAATTGGTTGTTTCTTAGTTAAATTGAGTATACCATGTCTATGATCCCACCCTTCACTGACGATTCCTTAGGGCATGTCTCTTGGAATTATATTTTGATTATATTACTTATATTCATGTTCCTAGGAGATCTAATCAACTAACTAGTAATTGGCTCATCAATTTGTTGGATTACTGAGAGGGGGGGTGAATCAGTAATAACGTAATTATAATCCTTTTTCTTCAAATGTTATATCAATGTAGAATTATTATCCAATAATGAGCAGTAATAAATA
>JZKD02S2428203.1:241743-253820 GCA_000966675.3 Picea glauca
ATTTCTCGACCCTAAACTTTCCATCTTCCGACATTGCTCCCACTCGAACCAGGAACCCTCTTTTCCTGCGAGTTACCTTACGTTCTGATACCAGTTGTTAGAAAAACAAGACCACCAAGCAATAAAATAAAACAAATGCGGAAACAAAACACAGAAGATACACAATACAAGAGAGACATAGATTTACGTGGTTCACCTAGTGTGGGCTACGTCCACCATAGAAATTGTCAGGTCCTTTCTTTATTATTATCCAGCAAAATGAAGGGATACAACCTACAGAAAAACCCGTTGTAACTTCCTCTTCTTTCTCTCACAGTCTCCTCTCGCAAAATACAATACTCACCAACATACATAGCCGCAATACATTTCCCTCATAAAAGAGGGTTGCCTTCTAGGGCAAAAAACCTTAACATAATCTCTATTGTTAGATCTGCGACCTTATAATGAACGGTCTAGATTTACAATGAAATTACAATATACTTTTACAAGGCAATTTTTGCTTCGGGGGCTTGCCCCCAGACCCCTCAGCCGGGGGGATAGCCCCCCCGGACCCCGCAGAGGGGGTACCCCCCCTCTGCACTCCCCCGCGTGGAAGAGTGTAGATACTTCTAGGGTGTAAATACTTCATGGGGTATAAACATGGCTAAAAGTAAAATACCTCTAAATCAGGAAGATAATCAGGCTCCACAACCAATAGGGATGCAGCGGAGCAGGGTGGGTGTGTGCCTTTTTGTGAAAAATTTGGTAGGATGGGCATCTTTTGATAGTCTCAATACAATCTTTGAATATGGAGGGCCAAAAATAACTGGCACATAAGATTTTCTTTGTTGTAGCCATCCCATAAAGGTGATCGCCACATGCTCCAAGGTGACAGTCATTCAAAACACATTCAACTTCATCATGGGTTAAACAATGTCATAGGATAGTGTCAATACCGCAACGATAAAAAGTGTCACTGATGATAAAGTAGCATTTAGAATGGTGGTGAATACGATGATGTTCTTCATGGGAAATATCGGGATGAAAACATTGGGTTTGAATATAGAGAATAATATCTCCATACCAAGGTTCGGTCATGCTAATCAGGAACAAAGATTCATCGGGAAGGGAATCATTGGGCTCAGTGTCCTCATCAGCATGGGGAAGATCACAAATAAGTTCCACAAAAACCAAGGACTTTTTATCTTTTGATTTGGCAAAATCATGATCGAAAACTTGAAGAATAATGATCCATTTGGAATTTTTTCCCCCAAGGACTTGACGTGTCAGAATATGGTACATGGGGTTCAAGTCTGCAATGATCGTGGTAGTGCGTAACAAGATGTAATGGTGAAATATCTGGACGGAAATGATAGCTGCCAGAGCCAACTTTTCAACATGTGAATATCGGAGTTCGGGACCGGATAGACTCTTGCTCAGATAGTAGATTAGATGTTCATCGTCGTTAGGGTCCTCTTGAACTAACACCATAGAAATAGTGGAAGTAGAGGCTTCCAAATAAAGGATATACTCTTGTGCATAATTCGGGGGATGAAATAGAGATGAATGGGGCAATGCATGTTTAATAGAATCGAAGGATTTTTTAGCAGTGTCATCCCAGATGAAAGAAGTGTCTTTCTACAACAGTCGCATAAATCCTTTAGTAAGCTCGGCGTAATTACATATAAAAAGGCGAAGAAAGTTTTATTTCCCTTGCAAAATTTGTAGTTGGTTCAGATTGTTGGGAGGAGGTAAAGCAAGAATATCTTTGATTTTTAAGGGATCCACCCTAATTCCATATTTGGAGACAATGAAACCGAGGAGTCGGCCTGATTCAGCAATGAAGATGCATTTGTGGGGGTTTAAATGAATACAGTAGAACTGAAATCGAACAAAAATGGCCCTTAAATGACCAACATGGTCTTGTCGATTAGATGAATGGTCAGCTAAATCATCAAGATAGGGTTCTGCAATATGTTTGATATCATGGAAATCATACGACATGGCCCACTGGAACGTAGCACTAGTGTTTTTGAGACCAAAAGGTAGTTTCCGATAAGAAAATTTTCCCCATGGGAAGATGAAGGCTATCTTATGTTGATCAATGGGTAGAATGTCAATATGGTTATACCCTGAAAATCCATCCATGAAAGAAAATATAACGCTTCCAGCGCAATTATCAATGATTTGGTCGATGAAGGGTATAAGGTAATTGTCTTTTGGACAAGCATTGTTTACATCCCTATAATCGACACAGACACTAATGGTTCCTTGTTTTCTAGCAACTGAAACATTGTTAGAAATCCATTATGTCAAGAGGACAGGATAGATAAAGCCATATTTCAACAGTTTTTCAACTTCTACATTTATGGTCGTGGTTTTCTTAGGATGAACTGGGCGAAGTTTTTGTCGTACAGGTTTAATGCCTGGGTAAGTTTTTATCTCATGCACAATGATCGAAGGATCAATCCCTGGCATTTCCTCATAACTCCAAGTGAAGACAGCACAAAATTATTTAAATAAAGTGGTGTAATATTCCACTTCCTCGGGCGAACAATTAACTTCGAGATGAACATTTTCCACGATACCTTATTTTATCGAAATATCGATAGCAATGGTAGAATAGATGTTGCCTAAATTCCCCTGGGAAGTAGTATCCTGGGTAAGTATAGGATATTGGGGAGAATCAACAACATCGAGGGGGAAGATAGAGTGTATATCTTCCTGAATTTCATCTAGACTAGGAAGAAAAGATGATCGATGATGGTTGTCATCCCAAGGTACCTCATCGATATTAAGAATTTCCATAATGGATTCATCCAATGGAAAAATCTGTAAGATATAGTCGAAAGTAGAGGACAAGTAATTCAACCAAGATGGAAATGAATAAGTATTGGATGCCAATAGATGTTGGTCATCCAAAGAGGGAGAGGTAGATTGGATAGCATTGTATGAAGCCTTGGCTGGACTAAGTGGCATAGTGTCACCTAGTGTATCAAATTCCAAACGACTAGGCATAACCCAAGGATCAGATGATTTGAAAGATTGATAGGCCATAGTCAAGATCATATTGATTGTGGAAATATGTTGTGTAGTGGGAGGAAGTGGTGCAGGGAAAGTACCCATAAGGAAAGAATATTTAAAAATACCTACCCCAAAACTTTCATAAGTGATCTTACTATCTCCCAAGAAAGGAATATTGTTGGTGGTGGGAGTGAGAATGTTGGGAGTGCAGTAATATAACTGGTCGATAGTGACAATTTTACCTTCATGAGGGGATTGTACACATCAAAACACCGATGAAGCAATGACATTCATGGCATAGAACCAACTTCTTCCTAATAACAAGTTGTAATCAAGGGGAGAATCGACTACCTCTACATCGACAGAGACAGTCTTACCTCCCAACTGAACGGCTATAGACTGCAAGAGTTTTTGGGGATGAAAGCCTCACCCATTGAATGCTTGTAACATTGTAGGGGATTGGTTAAGTGCAAGTGATTTTAATCCTTTCCAACAAGATAACAACATGACACAAGTGGAAGCTCCCTCATCCAATATGGTGCACTGAATGTGTTGGTTATGAACAATGACATCAATTTGAAAAGAAAGCTAGTGAGAAAGTCGTGACTTGAAGTTGTCGAGGTTAAACATGATATTATTTTATAAATCAGGATCAATGGCACCGATGGAAGCCAAGAGAATTATATGTTGACTTGGGAAATTCTGTAGAACTTCAAGAGCAGACATAGCACACGGTGCTTGAGCCAAATCTTCAACAATGTTGTATTTTTGGGCGGCACATGAACTAGGATTAAAAGTTGACTTGTGAATAGTGCTCTTGGGAGGGCGTAAAATAGAGTTGAAAGTAGGTTTCTCTATCTAAAGTGACCCAGATGGAGGACTAATGGAGGCAGGAGATGGGTTCAGTGGGGTATTGTTAGTGACCTTTTCTTTATCAATTTTAGTCAGCATGTCATACGTGGTGGTGCGAGTGGTTAAATCAATCCCATTGAACATAAAAATATGAGCACTCATCGAAGCTTCATCACTAAGAGGGTGGTTGGAACTACCCCCTATGGGAGGGGAAAGTGCTTGAGCAACCATGGACTACTGCTGAGGAAAAGGATGTGTTAACACAGTGGGTTGGGAATTCCCTTTGAAAAGTTTTGCAACTTCATTGTGATGTGGACAGTCTTGGGTGAAATGATCCTCACCACAAATAAGACATGGGAATTTCGGTTTTCGTTGTTGTTTATTTTTAGCAAAAGGTGGTGGAGTTTTTGTTTTGGGATGTTCATTATTACTATTATTCTTTTTGGGTTTATTTTTTGTTTTCTTCTTACCCCCAGATTGTTGCGAAGAGAAAAATCAAACTACATTCACCTCCGATATTTGAGTTGGTAGGGAGGTAGAGGAGAGTCAATTCGAACCGGTAACAGGTAAAGAAACAAAGTGATTTTCCATTACGGTCAATTGTGATGAAGATTGGGTTTTGACGGTACCTATAACTCCATCTGCATGTGTCATGGAAGAAGGTTTGGATGGATCGGTAGGAGTACAAGTAGCATTTGGAATCAACTCATACAAAGTACCAAATTGGGAGTAAACCAAATCTAAGTATTGATCTCGGGAAATGGCTTCTTCCTCGGTAACTACACCACCCATGGCAACATCACGAGAAATTGAGGGTAAAAGAGATTTAGTAAACCACTCTACCAATAGTTGGTCAGTAATGGTCACTTGAATCAACCTTCGTCGCCGTCGCTAGTCATGAATGTGATCAAAGATATGTATGGAATTCGTTGGACGAAGGGAGGTTAAAATTTCAGTACTCGTCTCGTAACGGATGGGTAATTGGAAATGCATGAGAAAATCCATAGCTAGGGAGTTGAAGTCTTGAAAGGAACCATGTTGAAGTTCAATGTACCGTTTGGTTGCAGAGCCCGTGAGTGTGCACTGGAAAAGACGCAAATGTATAGAATCATCCATCAATGAGTTTGATGAACACCATAAATGGAATGTCATCACATGGTTGTTTGGGTCTTCCCCAGGTTTACTATCAAATTTGGGGATGTCAGAAGGTAATTTAGCAGGAATTACTGAACAAAAAGGAAAATGTAATATGGGATAATTTGTCAACCGAGACAAGTCTGGTAGATCCAGTGTGGTGAGAAAAGGTAGTTGTCAGTTAACCTGAGGGTGATACTGGTGCGGCATAGGGACACTAGTGGGACCATAAACCGGTTGAGGTGGATAATTGTATCCAGTAGGCCCTCCCATATATGGTTGTTGTTGACCAGTATAGGCAGGATTCAATTGTTGTTGAGAAACATTCATGAGAGGGGTGAAACCAGGTTGATTATGAGGACTATAAGTCAGTTGATTTGGTTCTAGGGGTTAAATAGTTTTCCCTAGAGGAGGGTAAACAAGTTTTCCCTCAGCAGGGAAAATATTATACCCTTTGGGAAGATAGCGTTGTTTTCCTTGAGGACCTTAGGCGGGATTTGGGACACTTGGATAAGGTTGTCCAAAATATAATCTGGAAGGAACAGGATTCAGTACTCCTCTGTGTGGGTTATGTTATGGTTTCCCCCCATGGTAAGGTTGAGTAAATGTACCTCCTTGAGGTACTCCCTAGGATTGTGAAGGGTTTCCGACAAAATAGGGTTTCCCCCCTACCATAGGTTGATTTAAAACTATGGTTTGACCAGTAAAGGGGGGTTTTCCCTTGGAAGGAACATCCAAAGGTGGTTTTCCCCCCTGAGGGATGGACCTGCTAAAGGATGGTTACCCCCCAGTCGAGATTTGTCCTGCAGTTGGTTGTGTATGTCTGGAAAGGGTTTGCATTCTCTATTGTAGAGGTGTTCCAAAAGGATCTTGTGGAACATGAGGAGTTGTAGTATGAATAGGTGTAATGGTGGGAGTAACGGTTCAAGTACATTGTGTATGATTAGGTGTTACGAATCCATAATTAAGGTGTATTTGTGTTGATTTAGCAGCAAGATTGATGATCTATTCAATGGGACGATCAATAGTCTAACCGGACGGTCCTGCCTCAATGACAAGAGGGTCATGAGGATCAAGAGGTTGTCGAATAAAGTTAAAATGTTCATAAAGATCACATCCCGATGGAGTCCTCCATACAGAACGAGAAGGTGTCTGATGTGGATTTTTTGCGTCAGTAGGACAAACGGGGGTCCTAAAATCATCATTAAAAATTGGTTATGTGGATCCCATTTATGTCTCAGTAATTGGTCTTGATGGAAAACGAGGGACTTATTCTTCTATAATATTACCGAATGAGTCCAATCGAACAAGGAGTGGTTCAATAGGATCTTCTAACACAAGTGTAGTATGAGGAATGGGATCCTCAACCATAACCAAGGCACTTTCGTTATTTTCTAACAAAGGAGTACCAACACTTCGAGTGTCGGAGCGATTTTCTACTTCTTCACGGTAAATGTCTTCTGGTGAATTAGTAGGTAAGGGTTTGTAGTCTTATTTTGGAGGCAACCCTTTCATCCTACATGATCTACAAATAACTTTATCTTCTACAGGATCAATCTTGAAAAATTATTAAATCAAAATTACATGCTAAAAATATAGAAGAACCAACAAGCAAACAAACCTTCTCTTAATGACCGTACTAGTTGGTGATGAAATCCAACATTGTGTGATCAAAATGAGAAGGGTCTAGGATATGAGCGGGTGCAACAGTTATGATGGAAACCTACTTAACAGACTTACACCTTGGTTCAAGATTCCACACAGTAATCATGGATTTACCATCCAAGGATCCCGAGTGAGTTTGACCAACATTTGTTCCAGGTACAACGAAGAATTCCCTTCACTGTCACCTTGTGTAAAGATCCTAAATATTATGGATACTAAGGACACGAACTCGTATTCAGACTCTGTATGGGTACAGTCGACAGTCCAATCCAAACGTATGGGCAGGATAAAAAGTCTGAAATCCTTCAAGAGAACCGAGGATAAGTGAACGGGTAGAACTCCAGAGGACCCCGAACGGATTCGAAATTCAAGAAGCACCGAGACCAAATGAACATATTTGGATCTCAAGAAGAACCCCCAATATATGATCTTACTACTAATAATAATTAAACCGTGGAGGGATAATATTTGTGGCTCTCTCGAACACGACCTCATGTGTAACCCCTGTGTAGAGGGGGATCCCAACTATGCTTATACGAAAATTGGATTTTCTCTCCCTATCGCAAGATGTTAAGTTTTTTTTCAATGCTTTATGGAGTTGTACTCACATCCTAATCCAAAGCACTAATCCTAGTCTAATGTTGGTGGAAGAATCTAAAAAGAAAAAGTTTCTAGATCAATTTTAATTAGCGTTGATTTTAGTGGTTGTTCTTTACTCAGAGGTGAATGAGAGTGAAACTGATGATATTATGGCTCGAATCCCAAAGAAGCAAAAGAAAAATGATAATAAATTGTTTCTTTCAATGAACTTCTATTTATGGGAAGGATAAGAAAGTTCTTTCTTTCACTACCAAACACAAGGATGCAAAAATTCCATGCAATCGCTTTCAACAAGAATCCAATTCAATGTTAAATTATTCTAAAATTGTTTCTAATATCCAAAAACAAATCATGAAAAGATATCTCTTTGTTTAAATGTGAACATTAATTGATTTGATTCGAAGCTTCTTATGCCAACAAAATCTCGCTACTTGCATTTTTAGACAATTGGAAGAAAGTGTCATATAAACAAAAAGAACACTCTCACAACGATCAAACAAGAAGCGAAAACAAATCTAAGATTTTCAAAAAGAAAGACAAAATAAAAGAACTCCAACAAGAAATTTGCTTGGAAAGATACAAATCAAAGACCAAATGGAATAGTACAAAGATATTTGGGCTTCCTTGTAACGACTTTCAAACGATTGGATGAACGAGAAAGTATCTAAAATGAACTCAAAATATCAAAGAGAAAGAGTTATTTCAAAACCAGGAAATATCTTTAAAATCCAAACAAAATTCAGAAAATCTTAGAAATAAACAGGTTGCAATCTTTATAGAACAAATCACACAATCTTTATAGAAGATATAAGTTGATACAAAAAGTCCTGAGCAAGAGAAAAACACAAAAAATCACACCCAATACAGATATCCAACAATAGAGAGAAAAATCGGTGCTCTGGTTGTATAAGTACCAGAGCGCTACAGCACTCCCTAAAGCACTGTAGGGGAGCGTCGATACTAAAATCAACGCTCTGTATGTAAGGGAAGAAGGTCATTGTTTTATGAGGATGAAAAATAATTAACCTAGAAAACAAAAACTCAGGAAGGCTTGATCGTCATCCTGTGTAAGATGACTTCAGGACTGACAACACATGTATAAAAAGAGGAAAAATACAGTGAGTAGGATTTGAAGAAGACAAAAAGTTAAGACAAGACCAAGGAAAGAAACCAAAACAGAAATCTTCATTACCTAGTGGAGTCGCCAATTTATATTGAAGGAAAATTCCCATGCGGACAGTTGAATGTCCTCTTGGATCTTAGACCCCTATGACCAAGACAAAAAAATGCTAACATTGAACATTGACATTATTTTAAATGTAGCAACTAGTCAAAGGAAAAGAGGAAGAAAGCATGATGTACCTTTTTCTGAAGTTTGTCCTTGCTCCATCCAAGTTGAACTTGATATTCAATCCCTTTAATGAGTTCTACAATTCAATAGACAACAAAGACAATGCATGCTTCTTATTCTACCAACATTAGTTTAAACTAGATTTATCAAGAAGAGACAAGCCCATGCAAACATACACAAATTTGAAGGAAACATGCCAAGAATATATATTAATGAGAACGTAATAAGGTGCCTACAACCTGTAGATGCATATGCAGTAGCCTCACCACATATATTTTCTTGGTTCAATGTTCATATCGACAGTCTTATGGCGAGGTTGCTAGAAATCCCTTTTGGGAATCCGCCATGGAGGAGGAGTACAAATCCCTTCTCGAGAAACATACTTGGGATTTGGTTCCCCTTCCTTATGGAAGGAAACTTTTCAGATGAAGATAGGTCTACAGGACTAAGAGCGTAGTGGATGGACATATTAGCAGATACAAATCCAAGCTTGTTGCCAAAGTATTTCAGTAGGTGCATGGCATTGACTATGATGAGACCTTCACTCTAGTGGTGAAGATGGATTCCATATGTTTGGCACTTTCCATTGTGGCAACCAAGGGATGGGAATCCATCATATGTATGTGAAGAATTCATTTCTTCACGGTGATCTCTCTCAGGATATCTATATGGAGTAGCCTGAGGGATTTATGCAGGATTCATCTTTGGTCTGTCGACTAAAGAAATTGATGTATGGCCTTAAGTAGCCTCTTAGGGCATGGTATGCCAATATGGACTCCATCCTGTTGTCACATAACTTTGTACATTGTAAATCAAGATTGAATGTCTACATGCTGAGGACGTTTTATTCACTTCTATTCTTAGTTCTATATGTTGATGATTTGCTGACGATTGGTTGCTCGACTTCAGTGATTGTTTCAGTCAAGAGGATTCTACATGACAAGTTTTTGATGATGGACATGGGTCTGCTACACTTCTTCCTTGGACTCGAGATCAGTCAAGATGCATCAGGCATCAAATTTTCTCAGGACAAGTATGCATGATATCTTCTTGAGATATTTCACATGACAGACTACAAGTCTTCTCCAACTCCTTTCCTATCAGGAGTCAAACTTGAGGATGGCAGGGTCACTCCACAAGTTGACTGCACATTGTATAGAAAACTAATGGGGAGCTTGTTGTATCTCACACACTCCAAATGTTGTGTATGTGTTATATTATTTGTATGTGTGTGTGTGCACATGTCATATTTGACAACTGCGTCAAGAGTATTTGGGGTAGTGCCCCGAAAAAAAAAATTGGGCAGTTGTTTCTATTTTTAGCAGTTTCTAAATTAATCCCGGATTAAGGGATTAGGGTTCTGGTATCTATGGAATACCTAAGAACATTGTATATATTGTATGGTGAATGGTGAAATTCGAGATAATGAAATAAGAAAGGTTTTCCCGATTGTGGGTTTATGGTATAAATCTCTGTGTAGTATGTGAATGAGCCATTGATTAATTTATGTTTTTCTTAAGAATCTATATGCATTGTTGTACTTCATAGGTTTAAAAATTACATGTGGTATCAGAGCTCATTTTTGGCTTTAGAGGGACACCTTTGTTGTTGAGGGTTTGGCTCAGTCTTGATAGATCAATTTTATCTTGGGTCTGTGATAAACCTGGGTTTAGTGGGAGCTTTTGCAGTGGTGATTTGAGTGTAGAAAGAGGAATAGAAAGCTCTTCTAGAATCGAGATAGAGAAGTTCAAAGGTAAAAACTTTGAGATATGAAAGCTGAAGATGTAGGACCTTCTTGTAGACAAAGAATAATGTATCGTTGTGGATCCTGGTACACATCCTGATGGTACATCATCTACTAGCATACAAGCTACTGGTACACAACCTACTAGTACAAAAACTACCAGTACACCACCTATTGGTATGTTGAAGGAATATTGGTAGAAGTTGGACAGAAGAGAAAGGAGTACTATTTGACTCTACCTGGAAGATTCGGTG
This sequence comes from Picea glauca, assembly GCA_000966675.3. Classification (NCBI taxonomy): domain Eukaryota; kingdom Viridiplantae; phylum Streptophyta; class Pinopsida; order Pinales; family Pinaceae; genus Picea; species Picea glauca. The sequence continues at coordinate 252,347 of JZKD02S2428203.1, forward strand.
TTTTTGAATGTCTTAGGAGAATCTACAGCCAAGGAACTATGGGATAAATTAGGGAATTTGTATCAATCATAGTCCCTAGTAAACAAGTTGTTTCTTCGAAAGAAGTTGTATCATCTTAGGATGGAAGATGGAGATTATTTGACAGAACATATAAATGCCTTTAATACTCTGGTAAGTCAAATTGTCTTTGTTAATATTACGATTGCAGAAGAAGATAAGTGTATTACTTTGTTATGTTCTTTGCCAGACTCTTGGGATAATCTGGTTGTAGCAATAGGTAGTACCACTCAATCTTCATTGAAGTATGAGGATGTAGTTGTGTCCTTGTTATCTGAAGAGATGAGGTGAAAAAGTATGGATGGTCATAGCACAAATGCTTTATTTGTAATAGGTCATACCCAAGACAGGAATCATGGCAAGTCTTCAGGGGGGAGATCTAAATCTACAAGTAGATCTAAGTCTCCAGGAAAATCTTTGAGGAAATGCTGGAAGTGTGGTAAAATAGGGCATTATAAGAAAGATTGCAAGTCTAAGAAGGTTGAAAAACCAAAGGGATCTAATAGTACCTCTTCCATAGAGGAGAAAACCTCCAATGAAGAAGGAGGTGATGTTTACCTAGAATCTACAGATACACATGAAGACCATGATGTATGGTTGATCAACTCATGTGCGTCATACCACATGACTCCTCACAAGGAGTGGTTCTCTGAATATGAAAAATATGATGGTGGTGATGTATTCCTAGGAGATGACTCGACGACAAAAATCATGGGAGGTGGAAGGGTTAAGTTGCTACTAAAAGATGGAAGGATTAGAACACTCCCTGGGGTTCTTCACATTTCAAAACTAGCCAGGAGACTAATATTTGTAAACAAGTTGGATGATGCAGGAGTGAATACTCTATTTGGAAAGAACACTTGCAATATGGTATGAGGAGAAATGGTGTTGATGAGGGGATTTTGGTGTGGAACTCTGTACAAGTTTTTGGGAAGCACTTATAATAATAGGTGCAATAGTTTTGTTGTCCCTGAGCAGAGAAATGAAGGAGTCAAGATCAATAATGTCCTAGAAAAGAATACCATGTTGTGGCATCAAAGACTGGGGCATATTGGAGAAAAGGGCCTTCGAACACTACACGGTAAAGGTATGGTTGAAGGTATGGCTAATTGCACTCTGGATTTTGATTTTTGTGAACATTGCATATATGGTAAGCAGAATCAAGTAATATTCCCATATGTTGCTACAAGAGCAAATGGGATCTTAGAGTTGATACACAGTGATGTGTTTGGACCTGTGCATGTTCCATCACTAGGTAAGTCTGTGTATTATGTTTCATTCATAGATGATTTCTCAAGGAATACATGGATTTATTTTCTTAGAAAGAAATTTGAGGTATTTGATAAATTTAAAGAGTTTAAGGCTCTGGTAGAAAATCAGACAAAGAAGAAAATAAAGGTATTGAGAACAGATAATG
>JZKD02S2428203.1:283493-295287 GCA_000966675.3 Picea glauca
TCACTTTAAACCCTACAGATCCAATCCTCACTCCTGCAGCAGGAGGATCTGGAATACCACCCTCACCACCTCCTTCATCCCCTTCTTCTTCGGGAGAAGAATCCTCTGACGAAGGAAGTTCCTCATCCCAACCTTCGACACCACCCACACCAATGGCCAACCAGAACAATCCTGCCAGACCCTGGCTCGACCAAGATGTAGTAGCCATACCTGGGCCTCAGCATCCCTTACCCAAACACTTGGAGAAATGGCTCCCTAAATTTGACCCGGACTCTAAACAAATCGTTGAAGATCACATCAAAAATTTTATGTTAGCCATTAGACTCCGTAATGTCGAGCATGAAGATGTAGTCTGCAGATTGTTTCCCTATACTTTCGAGGGTAATGCCTCTACCTAGTACTTTGTCCAACAACCCCATACCATCGTGTCATGGGAGAAGTTTGAATCCTATTTTCTTGAGAAGTTTGGAGATGATAAGTCCCCAGAAATTTTAGTCATGGATATTTCTAGCTTAAGAATGAACACCAAAGAGAAAATCAAAGACTTTAACCAAAGATTCTTAACACTAATCAACTGAATCCCTACGGATTCCATGCCTGATGAGAATCTTATTATAGCATATTATACGAAAGCCTTACATCAAAGTATAGCCATTTGGGTAAAGAGATCTAAGAAATCCACGTTGTTAGAGGCCTTCGAAGAGGCCAGTCAGATTGAGAAAGACATCCTCAACTTAAAAGACACTACTAGAAATGAAATAGAGACTAGTTCATCTTCTAAAAAGAAAATTGAAATCCTCCCTAGACCTGCCCAAAACAAAACGCAACCTGAAAGCTCAGATCTGGAAAACTTACAAAAAGTCGTTCAAAAACTGTCAAATCAAGTTATAGATTTGAAAAGGATGGTCGAATAAGCTTCTTCGAGCAAAGGGCCTTACAAACCCCCGTTTAGGAAGCCTTTTCCCACCAACTGACCCAATTCAAATACCGAAGGCTTAAATCTAGAAAGCCTGCAATTCGCTATTCAAACGATTCTAGAAGCCGAGGATAACTTGATGCCCCCTGAGATCCCTGAGGAAGTAGTTGAACAAGAGACAGTTGAAGAAGATGAATCTTCTCCGAACATTTTTGGACACTTCTCGGATAGCATTTTTCAAGCTAATTTCGAGACAGTACATCCCTACAATACTAGGAGTAAGACAACAAACAAGACTTCTTCTGAAAACACTACGACTTTGCCCCCAAAACAGTCTAAAACAACTGAGACTAAAAATAATTATGTGAACCCAAGCTTAGATTATGATTTAGTTGAAGATCTAAAAAAGTTAAGCGCTAACATTTATGTTTATGAATTATTAAAATTCTCGTTTCTGCTACAAAAAATATTACAGAATATCGTAGAGAATAGCAAAAACAGAAATCCAAGCAGTAACAAAGTTTTTCAGAATAACCCAAAAGTTCCTCAGAAGGCCTCTGCTAGGAATAATTATGATCCTCATGAGAAGAGAGACCTTCCTGTAAATAATGTAACAAATGTAGATAAATTAGTTTTAGAGGCTTCGAGTAAAAATCAACAAGCTTCCACCATTAGTACTCACAAAAATGTACCTCCATTTTTTTTAACTTTTGAAATCTTTAATAGGAACGTGCACAATTGTATGGTAAATTCAGGAGCGTCTTCCAACGTAATGTCGTGGTCTGTGTGTCAGAAGATTAATGCTGAAGTTGAACCATCCACCTTAAAGATCATCCAACTTGATCGAACTAGTGTTAAAGTTATAGGCGAATTAAGGAATGTGCTTATAAGATTATCGTCTAACCCCAAAGTTCATCAAGTAATTGATATTATTGTTGTAGATATTCCAGAAGTTTATGGTTTGTTTTTAAGAAGAGACTGTTCAGAACAGCTACACAAATATTTCGCGATGGATTGGTCTCACTTGTGGCTGCCCGAGAACAGAAAGCCCAACAAAATCAAGGTAAATCGTGAACGTTACCTAAAGTTCACAGTGACAGATTTAAATGATCCCAACGAACCATCTACACCTTCTGCTGATTCACCCGAAATACAAGGGATGGATACATTTTTCGGCAATTTCATGGCCAAGACTTCAGCTATCACTAACCCGGAGCAGCAGTCCAAAATTGTGGCATATATGCAGCCAGCAGTTTCTACCCAATGGTCTCATGCACCCAACAAAAATCAAATATGGTCTCTTTACTTTGACGGGTTCAAGTCCAAGGAAGAAGCTAGTGCGGGCTGCATTATTATTGATCCAGCAGGTAACAAAACCATGATTGCATGCAGGTTAGAGTTTGAATGTACAAACAACACGGCAGAATATGAGGCTTTATTGCAAGGCCTCAAGAAAGCATTAGATATGAACGTTCAAAATTTGACTGTCTTTGGTGATTCGGAAATCGTGGTTAGATAGGTAAAAAATTCTATCCATTGTTTATCTCTGCATCTTAAAAGCTACCAATCTGAGGTATGGAATTTGATGAATAAATTTTCTTCTTTTAGCATAAATTTTATTCCTAGATTGAATAATTTGGAAGCCGATTTGTTAGTTAATGTAGCTTTGAAACTCTTTCCTGCAGAAGGCTTGTCCCTGAATGCATTCTCCATCGAACTGTTGTTCAGGCCATCTATCCCCGACAACATCACGAATTGGAGAGTCTTCGATGACGATCAACCAATTATTAGTTTCCTGCATATGGAAGAAACTTTCCAAGGCGCAGTGATCGACGAATGCACTCATGACGAGAATCTTTGGAATTTCACGGTAATACCAGATCCGAGATCCCCTGAGTCTTCATCAAACATGGTAAATTCTATCCCTAAATCTGTAGTTAGATTAGAAAAATTTTATGATCTTCAAGACAAATTCAAAAAATCAGTCAACTGTAAAACAAATAGTTCCTCTTTATCGTATGAAAAAATAAACTTGGGAACTAATGACAATCCACAGTGCATTAATTTAGGGGTGGGGTGTTCTGAACAAGAGAAAGCGGCGTTTATTAAATTGTTTAATGAATACAAAGATTTTTTTGCGTGGACGTATGACAACCTAAAAACCTTTTACCCTAACATCATACAACACGTCATTCCTATGAAACCCCAAACCTTGCATTTTCAACAAAAGTTAAGAAAAATGCACCCTAAACTCGAACCGACCGTCAAAAAATAATTAAATAAAATCCTGAATGCTAAGATAATATTCCCAGTTAGGCACACGCAATGGGTCTCTAATCTTGTCCCTGTCCAGAAGAAGAGTGGTGAAATCCGACTGTGCGTCGATTTTCGAAACCTTAATCGAGCGTCTGATAAAGACAACCACCCTGTCCCACCCATGGAACAAATCCTTCAACAGGTATCTGGTTCTGAAAGATTATCCTTATTGGATGGTTTTTCAGGGTATAACCAAGTCTTGATGTCTCCTCCAGACCAACTTAAAACTACCTTCCGCACTCCATGGAGCACCTACGCTTATAGGAAAATGCCCCTTGGACTCATTAATGTTGGTGCCACTTTCTAGAGAGCGATGGAAATCGCTTTCTGAGGCTTAATCAATCAATCTGTCATAGTTTACCTAGATGACGTTACTATATTCTCGAAAAACAAAGCTGATCATCTAGCTCATTTGAGGTTCGTTCTAGAGCGATGTCGTAAGTACAACATTTCCTTGAATCCTAAAAAATCTATCTTCGCAGTAGAACAAGGTAAGCTCTTAGGATTTATTGTATCAAGCGAAGGGATGATTATCGACCCTCAAAGGACTCAATTCATCTAGAAACTCCCCCCTCCCTCGTCAAAAAAGTCTATGCAGTCTTTCCTAGGCCAAATAAACTTTGTCAGGAGATTCGTCCCCAGTTTTTCAGAAATGGTGAGACCTTTATAGAACTTAATAAAAAATGGTGTACAATATCATTGGGGACCCTTAGAAAACCAAGCTTTTAATTCAATAAAAAAGGCCATAATAGACGCTCCTTCTCTGATGAGCCCTGACTTTTTGCAAGACTTTACGCTCTACACATTTGCTTCTGACCGCTCCTATGCCACTGTCCTAACTCAAAAGAACGTTGAAAACAATGAAGTCCCAATTGCCTTTATGAGCTCATCCTTCAAAGGCATAGAACTCAATTACCCAGCAGTATATCAGCAAGCCTATGTTGTTTTTAAAGTAGTAAAACACTTCCAATCTTATCTTTTGAAATCTAGGACAAAAACTATTGTCCCTTACCTAGCCGTCAGAAATCTATTAGTACGGAAAGAATTAGGCGAAAAGAGGGCGAACTAGGTCACCTCCTTACAAGAGTATGACATAGAAATCACCCTAGCACAAATAGTGAGAAGCCAAGGGCTATGCAAGTTAGTCGCTGACTAAGCGGAAGGACAGCAAGAGGAAAATGATATGTCAAACCTAGGACAACACAACCAAAATTCAATCTGTTGTGCACAAACCCCTGTTAGTCCCTGGTATGATGATATAAAATTCTGTCTTGAACATGGGTCAGCCCCCCGTCACCTGGATCCCACTAAAAGAAGAGTGTTAATATTGAAATCTACCTCCTTTCAATTGATTAATGGTATTCCGTTTCATCAAAATTTTAATGGAGTACTAATGCGCTGTCTTGAGAAAGATGAAGCAGAAAAGGTATTATTAGAATTTCACGCAGAAGAAGCTGGTGGGAATTTTGGTGGGGATACCACTGCCCATAAAGTATTAAGAGCGGGTTATTACTGGCCTACACTTTTTAAAGACGCTCATACCTTGTGTCGCAAGTGTGTTATTTTTCAAAAAGTGTCCAAACGAATACAGAAACCAGCCTTCCCTTTGTAGCCTGTTTCAGTAGACTCCCCTTTCCAGCAGTGGGGTCTTGATATTATAGGTCCAATCAATCCGCCATCCTCACAGCAACATAATTTTATCATAACAGTCACAGATTACTTCACCAGGTGGTCCGAGGCTGCCCCATTAAAAGTTGTGAATACCAGTCAGGTAATTTCTTTTTTGAATTCAAATATTATTACTCGTTTCGGTATTCCGGACTGTCTAGTATTCGATAACGCTTCCTATTTTTCATCTCTTGAGATGAGTGAGTTCACTTTAGAAAAAGGAATTAAATTAAAATACTCTACTAGCTATTACCCTCAAGGTAACAGATTGGAAGAATCAACTAATAAAAATCTGATTAAAATCATCAAGAGAACGATATCTGAAAACCACAAAAATTGGCATAATGAACTGTTAAACGTAATCTAAGCTGATAGGGTAACTCCGAAAATTGTTGTAGGTAACTCTCCCTTCTTTCCCGTCTATGGCAGAGAGGCAATTCTGCCACCACATATTCTTCTTCCCTCACTGCAACTATCACAGAAAATACAAGAAGAGGACTGTCCTCCTTTGGAGAATCGAATTAACACATTATTAAAATTAGAGGAAGTGAGGGCTCAAGCAAAATGGAAGTTGGATCAGCATCAACTTCTGGTTAAAAGATGGTTTGATTTCAACTCTGCCTCTGACAAGAACTTTGAAGTAGGTGACCTTGTCCTAAAATGGGACAAACCACATGAGGGAAAGGAAGAGAATATGAAGTTTCAAAACTTATGGCTAGGACCGTTTTTGATTACTAGGAAATTAGGTCCCAGCTCTTTCAGATTACAGAGTCTAGAGGGACATCCAGACACCTATCCAATGAATGGCCAAGTTCTAAAAAGGTATTTCACTTGATGACAACCTTGTGTACACTGTGTAAATATTTTTCTTTTGTTTGCTTTTCATTTTTCTTTGCTGTTTTGGTTTTGATTTCTCCCTTATGCTTATTAGTTTTTACTTTTGAAATACATATACCTGCATCATGAACTGTTCAGACTAAGAGAACAGAAAAATTTCTCCTCTGAAATGACTACTGAAAGTTTGTTTAAACATCAATTATGATATGCTTCTGAAGTTTACAGCCATGCTGAACAAAGCTTGTTGCTTGAAAGACGTTTCTTGATTTCAATCTGTAATTGAATCTTTTCAGGATCATCTATTTCTTCTTACGCTATCCCTGTTCCTTAAGAGAACGACTCAAAGATGTCTCCTTTCCTTCAAAGGTCAATTTATCAATAAACCATCTCTAGATCTTAATGAAGGACAATAAAAAACTTTCTCTTAAGATCTGTAATATATTAAAATATGTCCAAAATATCATAATTTTCAACATCACCCCTCTCAATTATATATCTTTAAAAAACAAATAAATCATTAAAGAGCTGTGGGAAGTGCTTGTAAACCTGTTGGGATACTGAAAAGGTCTGTTGGCAGCAGGTAAATGCATGCATGATGCCAAGATAACTTCGTCGGGGTACTGAACAGGCCCGCTGGCAACGAAGCAATGTCGGGTATATGAAAATTTTCAGATATGGAATCTCTTGACCTTAAATGTCCTTCGTTCTGATCTGGAACTTCCTGGCAGGATACGGATATTAGAGTGGGTTAATTGGCAACCATGTTGAGGCTATGGACGCCTGTTGGCAGCAGTGGCTCTGTCAACAGTATTGGAGATTTTAACTTTAATATCATCACTCGTTTTTGCTTAGATTGTCATCAGTTTTCATCCTTTAAATAACTAGCTGAAATTTTTATGATTGATGATGATGTTCAAACAGTTTTCTGGTTGTTTTCGAGTTGGAGTTTTTCTCATTATCCTATACCACCTACGGCTACTCATGAGTTTCATAGATTTTCCCTTAAATATGCCACATTTTCTCCTTAGGAGTTTATATAAAATGGCTAAGCGCTTCAAAAGGGAGAAAGCCGACTCTAGCCTCTTCCACCACTGTTTAATTAAAATTATTGTGGTTCATCAGTTGAGGTTGAGTGGTGATTGTTGGGACACTTTCTTATTGAGGAATGGTTTTGCCAGTCCTGAAATTGGACAAGTTGACAAAACTGTTGTTATAGAAACCCTTTTCGGTCCTGTCGGTCCCCCTCCTACGCTCTTGTGCTCTGTTGAACCCTCAACCTACCCGAACGATGCCCAACCTGACACCCTGCCAGACTCATGTCCAAAAGACAGTGGTAAGCCTGTTAAGAGGTCTACAAAGAAAAAGGGTAAAAGATACAGTGGTATCAATTGCAAAGATAAAAAGGCCGCGCGCTGGGTATGAAGGTGTGCTCGTAACAAACCTAAAGGAAACACAGACCAAAAACCAATCCTGTTAAGTGAAGATTCTAATTTCGAAATCGAACGATTTCTGACCGAAGAGTATCCATACTCACACAGACTGTGCTCAATTAAGCCCTATGACTATGTGACGAACCTCCCGCCATGTCTTAGAGACGACCCCAACTTCCCTGGGATTAAACTCGACAGAGAACCTACTGGTCAATTAAGAAGTTCCTCACCTGTAAATACACGGCCTAATCAACCACAGTGCGATGAATGTAAGTCGTGGCTTGACCGATATTATACAGACGTCCCTTTGCTCCAATATCGAATCAAGTCCTTGGAGGACCGAGTAAATGTGTTAACCAAAGAAAATGACATATTGCAAGCTAATGATAAAAGGCAGAAGACCACAGGCTTTGTTGTTTTCAAAAATGTAGAGGCGGCCACTGTAATTGTCAATTCAAAAATAGCTTGAACAAATTGAATCCCTGAAACCGAGGTATGGTATTTCAAGAGTGATTTTAAAATGATTTTGTTTGTGTTGAATTAGCATATAGGATTTGTTGGCTCAAATCACATCCATTTATGTTTTGATTGAATGAATAAAACACAATTCTGTTTATAATAATAACTAGCTACAGAATCGTGAGATTCTGTGGCTAGTCATAAAAATTTGAATTTTTGTTGATTTTACAACTAAATTGCAATCTGAAATGTGTATTCTTCTGCATTTACAGGTACATACGAATTTTAAAGTAAATTGGATTACTAGTGGCATTTTTGAACATTCTATTTCCTTACATAGTTTTAGATTAGGTTGTTAGTATTAGATAGGGATAGGAATTTGGGAGATTGTATTCTCCACGATTTTTGGAACAAATTTGATAATTTCCACAGGGAATGTTTTGAGTCTGTGGCCTTTATAAATGTATTATTTTGTAAACAAAGACCGTCATTGCCTGGGAGCAGAAACTATGGATTTGTGATTATCAGACTTGAATGAAAGTGGATATTTGCACAGCTTTAGCTTCGATATATCATATTTTTGTTCAAGTTTCGCTCATTTCGATTTGTAATCAAATTTTGACTACTTTAGATATCATAATTTGTTATAGGTTGATGTGATGAGATTTATATAGTGTCCATGTTTTATGTCTCTCATTTTATATACAACAATTAATCTGTTCACATTTGATGAGTGGAAGGTTGATCTTCTTTATTCAATGAACAGTTATATGCAAATTTTCATACTCAGATTTATCTTAATATGATCGTTTGTCAAATGATAAATTGTTGTTGCTACATATCTTACTTGTTCTGTCATTAGCATTCAAAGCGTTACTTCTTCGCGTTTACGAGAAGCATTGGTAAAATCTGGTGCGGGTTGGCCTCATCAAACAGCGAATGTAGATGCTATGCACAGGATGAATAGGAGATAATATTTCAGGTCAGTTTACTAGTTTCATTTTATTAGCTTAATTAATATAAGAATTTCCTGTAGTCCAATACATCGTATCGATTGTTATTTTTATTTCTCAACTAGATAGCTTCCATTTCATTTCCTGTTTATAAAAGTTATAAAAAATCAAAAACACTAGCTTCGTTGTCATAATTCAATTCATATATGATTTTGCAGATTTCGATCAAAATTTGCATTTTGTGAATACTGTACATACAATAGAGATTTAATCATATCGATACACTATACATTTAATAAGTAGAATGACTATCTTATAAATATTAGTTAGCAAACTGTGAATATATTAGATGCATATATAATTTTCAGCAGCTGTTTTTTTTATTTAGTTAGTTTCTTTAGTTTTGTCTTTTCACTTTCGTAGGACTTAGATCAGCTAACGGAGCTGCTAAACTTGTCGGAGTGGATTAATCCAAACAGCTTGGGTTATTTAGACAACCCCGGACCGGATTCACTCCTCCAGTTGACGAGCGGTCAATTTCGCCCATCAACAGGCTAAAATAGTGACTTTAAGTGAATGATAGTAATGAATCGTGATCTTCTCATTAGCCATAGTTCAATTGTATTTACATATAAATTTTACATACCTCATCTTTACCTTTGATTTGTACTTCGAAAAATATAATGTCTGTCCATAATAGATCTGCAGAAACCATGGGAGAGACTTTGGATTTATTAGAGAAATTGTATCAAGGGTTTCTTTAATCATGAGAGAAGGTCATGAAAGGACAGAATGTAGTATGAAAATAGGAGAAGTGAGAGAGAAAGAGATGAAGCAGATGTTTTTATTGACAGGAAATGTTGAAAAAGTGGTGTTTCGGCAACAGGAAAAGAATGGAAAAATGTTTGTTGAAGAGTGATGTTTTAACAATGGAAAATACTGCTGAAGAAATGGTGTTTTAGCAGCGGGGAAAAATGGGGAAAAATGTTGGTGATCAGCGGTGTTTCAGCAATGGGAAAGATGGGGAAAATGAGGAAAATGTTGTTGAAGAGTGGTGTTTCAGCAATGGGAAAAAGGGCGAAATATTGTTGAACAATGGTGTTTCAGCAATGGGAAAAAATGGAGAAAATGAAGAAAATGTTGTTGAAGAGTAGTGTTTCAGCGATGGGAAAAATGGGGGAAAATGTTGTTGATCAATGGTGTTTCAGCAATGGGAAAGATGGGAAAAATGAGGAAAATGTTGCTGAAGGGTGGTGTTTCAGCAATGGGAAAAAGGGCGAAAAATGAGGAAAATGTTGCTGAAGAGTGGTGTTTCAGCAATGGGAAAAATGGGAAAATGAGGAAAAATGTTTTTGAATGGATTGAAGAAAGAGGGAGCAATGCTTCACAAAATGAAGCTTGGATCTGCTTGTAGTAAGATTGTCCTTTCTTGGTAGGCCTTTTCTTGGATCGAGAATCTGCAAAAGAATCAATTGTAACATGCCATTCCTTGACAGGGATTATTAGTAAAAGAAATTTAATCTAATACTAAAGAAATTAAATTCAGAAAAATTAATTGCAATGAGGGGCAGGGGGCTCCTCTAAAAAGAGATAATGTGAATCTGCCACACATGTGGCCTTAAATCTTCTTTGGAAATGGGGCGCTAGTACAAACGGAGCCGATGATCATTCACTAATAACGGTGTTTTAGAGTCATCGATTATGAGGAGCCTTACTGTTCCATTGGGGAAAATAGTGTCCACTTCGTAAGGTCCTAGCCATCTTGTACGTAGTTTCCCTTGAAATTATTTAAACCGGGAATCATACAATAAAGCCCAATTACCTTTTTGGAATTGCTTATGCTTGATGATTTTATCATCCCATTTTGTTCTTTGTTGTTGAATCATAGTTGTCTGGTGAATGGCATCTAATCTTTTTTCATCTAATTCATTAAGATGTTGCAACCTGGTTGTTTGTGCATCAATCAAATCAAGGTTAACAGCTAAAGTAGTCCTTAAGGTTTTGATTTCAAATTCCACAGGAAAGACAACACTTTTTCCATAAACTAATTCATAGGGGAAGAATCCTATAGTATTTCTCCAGGTAGTTATGTAGGCCCATAATGCTTCAGGGAACCTTTGAAACTAATCCTTCCAGTTTTCCTTCATTGTTTTTGTGGGAATGGCTTCTATTACTTTATTTGTGCTTTCCACCTGTCCATTGGCTTAGGGGTGGTATGGTGTAGTCATTATATGATGAATATGATATTTTTGAAGGATGGATTTAAAACCATGAGAAGTGAAAGGAGGTCCCCCATCTATGACTAATTCTCTAGGCACTCCAAATTTGATAAAGATATCTTCAAATAAAAAATCTAGAACAGGTTCTTCAATAGCTCTATGGAGTGCTTTAGCCTCTACCCATTTGGTCATATAATCTGTGCAGACCACTATATAAACTTTTTGATTGGATGGAGGGTTAAAGGGTCCTACAAAGTCTAAGGCCCATATTTCAAATGGTTTGCGTACTACCTGGGGATTTAATGCCATTTCATCTCTATTATTAGGTTGACCCATTCTTTGACAGCTATCACAGGCCCAAACATATTTCTTTGCATCTTTAAAAAGTGAGGGCCAATAATAAACCATCCTGAGAATTGTATGTGATGTTCTTTTATCAGCAAAATGCCCTCCACAAGGGCCATCATGACAAGATTTTAGTAAATCTTCAGATTTCTTGATCAAGTCCTGTGTGAAAAAGACACCCACTTATCCAGCTATACCGAGCACTTTGTTGAATGATTCTTCTTTTCTCTTGGTGGGATAGGTGTGGTGGTAACTTCCCTGCAACCAAATAGTTAGCGATGTCTGCATACCATGGTGAGTGAGCAGATACTGCAAATAAATATTCATCAAGAAAGGAATCATCTACTGGAGTATTATCATCAGGTGTTAATCGAGAAAGGAAATCAGCAACTACATTTATTTTTCTTGGTCTGTCTACAATTGTAATATCAAATTCTTGTAATAATAGTAACCATATGGTGACTCGAGCATTTGTGATGGATTTGTTCATTAAATATTTGATAGATGAGTGATTAGTATCGACAAAAGTAGGATATCCAGTGATGTAATGTCAAAATTTATTAATAGCATAGATAACTGCTAAAAATTCCTTTTCGGTAACTGTATAGTTAAGTTCAGCAGGACTCATATTCTTGCTAATGAAGTAGATAG
>JZKD02S2428203.1:312775-344227 GCA_000966675.3 Picea glauca
GTTTTAAGTTCACTTTGACAACTAATTTAAAAACTATATTTTATAGTTTAGAAAATATAATTTGCTTAAAGTATGTTTTAAGTTTATTTTGATTAGACAACTAATTTAAAAAATATATAGTTAATGGTTTTAAGTTCACTTTGATTAGACAACTAATTTAAAAACTATATTTTATAATTTAGAAAATATAATTTGCTCCTAGTGTAATTAAAAAAAGTAAGGTTTAATTTTCATCTAATCACTAATTTAAAAAGGCAACTTTATGAAACCTTAATAAAAAAATATAAATATAAATATTATCATTTACTAAAAAAAATTTAAATATTATCATTTACTCAAAAATATAAATATTATCATTTACTAAGGTTTATTTAGATAGTTAAAAAATAAAAATATTATCATTTACTAAGGTTTATTTTAGATAGTAAACTGGCATGATGGACAATAAACCTTACAAGTTTTCCAATGATTTTGTTTCCACTCAAGTGTAACCAACTATTTTAGCACCCACAAGTCACCAGATGCTTGACTTTGGAAAATGATCCATGATGGTGAAGATAGATCAAGAATGAATTACTCTAGGTTAGGGCAACGAACCAGGACACCCTGGTTGGGATTTGTGAGGACAAGTTAATGGGAACTCGGTGGCTTTGGGAGAGGAGTCGGTTATGTGCCTAGAGGGTCTGGGTGATGGTAGGGGGTCAGACTAGGGTTGCAACTCATTAAATGTGGATGACCTGGTAGGAATTAGGGTCAAATGGCAGTAGATGTTGAGGGTGATGGAGCTGGCCTGGATGATGAACATTGGTGGAGCTAGGGGTGCCTACAAAAATCCGATGAGGTGTACAAGGAGGAGTTAAGGGTGCACTGTCAATCTTTAAAAAAATATGACATGAGGGTAGATATGTTTGAGTCAGAGCTCGTGGCCCATACCACTTTTGGGACATGTAGCAAACCAGAATGTGGATCGACAGACAATAGATCCATCGAAATTATAAACGAGCTTTTTGCTCGGGAAACAGAAAGAGGAGGTGTCTCATGTGAACTATCGGCCATATTACCAACACATTCCATGCTGAAGGTTTTGGAGGGAGAACATTGTAGTAAGGTTTCAGAGGAGGGAGGGTCAGTGGCACTTGTTGCAGAACAGAGGGTGGTGACAGGGACCTTGGCTTTAGAGTCGAAGAGGATAAATATTTGTGGACCTGAACTTTACAGGGATGTAGAGTTGGAGCCGGAGTCTAGGGGAGTTAGGTGGGCGCGAAGGAACGGACTTGTAGGGTGGGGCTTGATGCGGAAGGGCCAAAGATGCACACAATTGTTAAGGGAGGAAGAGCTAGGAGCTTAGATACCAGAGTGAAGGGGATTGACTCTATTGGGTCTGTATTAAACATAAGTCGAGGGGAGGCAAAATATCTTGCTGGATTAAAGGCTTGGAGGGTCAAAAAATTAAAACCTTTTGTAACACTTGGTCGGGATATTGGGATGAAGGAAGTCTTAAATTACTCTATGTGTGGACTTGTGGGAAGATTTGGATATTGGTCGATGGCAGCTAGAGACATACACAGATGGGTTGAAGAAACATGGGGAACAGTTTTGGGATACTCATCGGAGGTATTTATATTGACAAAAGGATGGTTCTGCTTCCTTTTTAAATCCTCGAAGAATGCGGATGAGGTGTTGAAAAGAATCTAGGTTGTGAACAATGGCAGTTCCATGCTTAAACGTTGGACCTATGATTTTAACCTTGAGAAGGAACATATTCAGTTCATACACCTTTGGGTTTTGATGCTTGGTTGTCCATTAGCGATTTGAAACTTTGAAGCCTTCAAGGCGATAGGAAATACTCTTGGAAAATTCCTACATGCTAATACAAGATTATTAACAAGTCAAGACAAGCATATGGGGAAATTGTTGGTGGAAATTGACCTGAATGAAGGCTTACTTGCAGAGATGGATATTGTATGGTGAGAAATTGTGTACCAACAGAAGTTGGATTACTTGGGGGTTCCATTTAGGTGTGCAGTTTGTAAAGAAACGGGGCACCTACAGCATCAATGTTCCAGGGTTCGAAAGAAAGCGACATCAGACTGATCTAAAGTGGCATTTGAAGTGGAGGTGGAATTACAACCTACTGTCTCAAATTCAGCTTCGGATAGCGATACAGTTGTTGGTAAGTTAAATTTATCATGCTCTAGTATTTCATCCTTGTTGTCTATTAATGATTTAATTAGGAGGCAAGGTTCAGGGGTGGAATCCATCCAAAAAGTGATTGTTACTAAGAAGGTGTCAGCGCTTGATTGTAACCCTTCTATTGTAGTCATTCTTGAGGCTTTTAGGGAGTTGTGTGGGGAGGAAGCCCAGGAAGAGATTTTGGATGAGTCTTTGGGTATCAGCCCTACCATGGTGGATGAGGGGAAGCACTAGATTGGGAGGTTTCTAGAAGGGGAGGTAGTAGTTTTCTCTGAGAGGGGGGAGAAATGGAATTCCTGTGTTGACTGTGGATTAGTTGAGAGAGTTGGTGGGGATGGGAGATACTTTCAGCATTGGAGGTACTTCTAATTGTGTGGGTGAGGCTTGCTTTACTTTGGAGGGGGATGCTATTATCTTTTGGAACGAGGAAGAGAGGATAATTTTGCAGAGTGATCAAACTCTTGCTTACTCTGGGGGTGGGGGTAGACCGACTAATCATTATTTGACCTCAGCAAGGATGTCTAGGTTACTTGGGATTGTTGGGAGTTTGGATTGTCTTACAACTTTAGTGGTAAACCCCGTATCAAAGCTTAGTGTAGGATTGGAGGAGTGGGATGAGATTTCTCCTACAACTGTATAGGTTGTTAAAAACTGTGGGGTTAGCGATGATAGTATAGAATCTCTGAGTGCTAACCATCAGATAGACCTGACTGTTCTCTCTGAGATAGATGAGACACTAATAAATTTCATACCTTCATACAAAGATGTCCTTAACCAGTGTCCTCTGTTGATTTTTTCTGGGGGAAATCTTTTACCAAAGACTATAGAAAAGAACATGAAGGATGAGAATTTAAGGAAAGGTCATGCTCATAGTTCGGTGGGAGAGGTTTCACTTTTAAAAGGGGTCGTTCATGGAGGACTGGAAAAATATTTTTCCCCTCTTAAAACTAGAAGTGCGAGGAAGCTAGGGAAAGAGAAGGAGACTAATGCCATTGCCAATTCCTTGATGATAGATGATCAACGAGCGCTTAGAGTTTAGAAAACCCTGGCAAGGGTTAAAAAATGATTGTAGCAACCCTAAATGTTAAGGCAGTAGGGGGAACTCCAAATTTTTTATCCCTCAAAAGGTTCCTAGATTTAGTAAAACCAAATGTGTTACTTATTTAGGAAACAATGGTTAGTGAAGCAAAAGCGAGAGAAACTTTTGTCAAACTTCTCCCTAATTGGTACTTATGTGGGGTGGATTCTTCAGGACTCTCAAGCGGGTTGCTAACTGCTTGGAATCTGAGGAAAGCTGAATTTCTGATTTTTTGACCCCTTCAGGGATACTTCTAGATGGTTTAGTTAAAGACCTAAATAAAAGATTAAAGTTGGTAAATTGCTATGGACCATATTCTGACATAGAGGAGTTATGGGAGGAAATTAAAAGGGATGGTTTACTTAAAGAACATAATCTTATACTGGGAGGTGACCAAAACTTTACCACTTCAAACAGAGAAGTGTGGGGACTACATGCTAGAGTTGATCCCTTACAACTTGTTTTTAGCCATTTGATACAAGTCGAGGGGTTGGTGGATATTGAGCCTATAAAACTACTTCCCGCCTAGAGAAATGGCAAAGGAGGACAAGAGTTCATAGCTAAGAGATTGGATCAATTTCTAATAACTAAGGATCTATCACTTTCAAGTCTCAGATATAGATCATGGGTGAGCAATTCAAATATTTCTGATCATATTCCAATGATTCTCCATTTGGAACAAGATAAGGAAAAGTTTTGCTATCCTTTTAAATTCAATTTTCTTTAGCTGGAGGAACTAGAATTTGATAACTTAGTAAGATCAAATTGGAATGAACTGTTGGGAACATATATTTTAAATCATATGGATTCACTGGTTAAAAAACTTAAACTACTTAAATCTTTGGTGATAAGCTGGGAAAGAAAGAAAAAACTAGAAGCAAAGGAAGAATTGACGAAACTAGAAATTGAATTGGACACACTATACACTGAATTTCCTGGGGGCTTTGAGAAGGAGGATGGAAAATCATTGGTACTAGAAAAAGGAAAGAGGAAATTGGTTCTACTAAGCCAGGAGGAGGAAACTTGGAGACAAAAGAGTAGGATAAACTAGTTGGCATCGGAAGACAAGAATACTAAGTTCTTTCATGCTTATGTAAATTCCAGAAAACAAACCAATACTATCTGGGATATTACTAAGGAGGATGGAACTGTGATCACAAGTAAACAAGGATTACAAAAGGAAGCAATTGGATATCTTCAACATATCTTTAAGGCTCAAGATAACCTCACTATTTCCAATCAACAAGCAGTAATCAGGAATTATCCAAGGACTTTCTCAGAGGAGGAAGGCCTCAAATTGGTCAAGCCAGTAACTTTATCTGAAATTCTAACAACTATTAAAGGATTCAAAGCTTAAAAAATTCATGGGTCGGATGGCTAGACTGTAGAATTCTTCCTGGCCTTTTTCGATCTATTGGGTAATGAAATTTTGGAGATGGTTGAAGAATCTAGGTAGAAAGGTAGGGTCTCTGGAGCATTGAATGCTACCTTTCTTGCACTTATCCCTAAGAGTGATAAGCCATAATCCTTTGGAGGATATAGACCAATTGCACTCTGCAATTTGGTGTATAAGATCATCACTAAAATTATTGCAACTAAAATAAAAACCTCTCTGTCAATTGGTATTTCAAAGGAACAATTCGACTTTCTGGAGGGCAGACAAATTACAGATGTCATTGGAGTAGTATAAGAAGCCTTACACAACATCAAGATAAAAAATATCAAAGCATCGGTTCTTAAACTAGACTTGATAAAGGCTTATGACAGAGTGGACTGGGGTTTTCTAAGGTTAGTATTATTACAGTTGGGTATGAGTCTAGAAGCTACAAATTGGATTACGGGGTGTGTTTCTACTGCAAATTTTGTTGTGTTGATCAATGGAAGCCCCACCAATTTCTTTAAAAGTACAAGGGGATTGAGGCAAGGCTACCCATTATCTCCCTTACTCTTTCTACTTGTGGTAGAAGGGTCGAGTAGAGCCATACATAAGCAAGTGATGGAAAAAAAATAGGAGTTTTAGTGGCAAGAGGGATAAGAATTACACACTTGATGTGTTTGGATGATGTAATTCTATTTGGGAATGGAAACATCATAGAGTGGGAATCTTATAAAAAGGTATTTGATCTATTCTGCAAGGCGACAAGGACGTCTTTCAGTCTACAAAAGTCTTTATTCCTAGAAGCAGGATGGTTAGCCGAGGAGCTTGCAATTTTGAAGGAGATTATTCCCTTTGAAGTAAAACCATTAGATGTTGGATTTAAGTACCTTGGGTTTTTCTTAAAACCAAATTGTTGTAATAGGGAAAAATAGAACTGGCTTGAGAAAAAAATTTGAAAAACGAATTTCGAACTGGAGCCATAGGTGGCTAACTTTAGGGGGAAGGGTCATACTTGTAAAAGTTGTACTAGAAAGCATACCTTTGTATTGGTTTTCTTTGGCTAAGATACCAAAAAGTCTTCTAAACAAAGTTAGGAGGAGAATGTTCAGTTTCCTATGGATTGGTAAAAAAGTAAAATAATAGATGCATTTGGTAAGTTGGAAAAATATTGCAAAACCAAAAAAGGCAGGAGGGTGGGGTATTAACAATATCTTTTCTTTTGGAAAAGCTCTAGCAACTAAAATTCTGTGGAGGTGTCTTATGATTCCTGGTCTATGGCATGATGTGATACATAAAAAATACCTTAAGAAGAAAACTGTTGTTGAGTGGTTCAAGGAAGGCTGTAAAAAATGGAATGGTATTTCAAATAGTTGGAGAGCCCTTACATCGTCATTAACTATTATAACCGATTGGTTGGTCTGGAAGCCTACAAATGGGAGGGACATCAAAATGGAGTTGATCCAATGTTTAGGTCCCACACATATTATAAACTTTCAAGGAATTTCATTTATGCATTGAAGGCACAAGGTATAGAATTCCTTGCACAAGCAGGGACAATAGATTTGGAGGATACAAGTTACTTAAGATGGAAAAAGGCAGAGACTTTAGGACTAGAAGGAGAACAAAAAGAGGAATGGAATAAATTTGTTAATGGTTTAGTTGGTTCGGGATTTGAAGTAAATAATGAAAAAGATACCTTAATGTGGTCATGGGATATTAAAGGAGGACAGGTAAATGCCAAGCAAGCTTATGAAGTACAATTGATGGAGGATTTGGAGGAAGAACCAACTTTCTGGTACACTGAACTATGGAAGTGGAAGTTACCCCTCAAAGTCAAACTTTTTATTTGGTTAATGCTTGAACAAAAAATTCTTACATGGGAAAATTTGGCCAAAAGAGGTATAATTGGGCCTAGTAGATGCGTTTTATGTGGGAACAATGAGGAAACAATGTATCATCTTTTTGTGGAGTGCAGTGTTACCAAAGACATTTGGTTTACAATATTAAAGGAATCAAAATTTATTAGTACTTGGGAAGGAGGACAGATTATTGAGTGCTTTCAAAAATGGATAAGGAAGGTAGAAAATTGTAAATAAATCGCTTGCTATATATGTTGAGAGATTTGGAAGCATAGGAACCTAGTTATTTTTTAAGAATATCCTCCTACTCTAGTCAAGGTATGCAACAGTTTACTACAGGTCTTGGAAGAAATAAAAAAAATCACAACCTACTCAGTTTAGTAGGATTGATAGGCCTCCTATAATTGACTGGGATCTGGCAGTGGGGTTCTTTGATGGTGCATCACAAGACAAGGGTGTTAAATGTGGGGTTGGAGCTCTTTTAAAATGTCCAGTTTTTGGTACATTCATACTCAAGATGAATTGTGGTAGAGTAACTAACACCAGGGGTGAACTCCTAGCCTTGTGGTGTATCTTATTTTTTGCATGTTATAAGCCTTGTGGTGTATCTTATTTTTTACATGTTATAAAAATGTAACAAGGTTACAACTGGTAGGTGACTTAAAGATTATTACTGACAGGTTTTCTAATGAAAACAATCTACAGGTGGTTTCTCTGCAGCCTTGGATGACAAAAATTCGAGTGTTGAGTGGGAAGTTCCTACAACTAAAATCCCAACACATTTACCAAAAATATAACAAAGAAGCTGACCAGCTCTCAAAAGAAGCATTTCTACTGGATGAGGATGGAATATATTATGCAGTGGGTACGTAAGTACAAACAAAGAATTTTGAAAGATTATCTATCTAGTTAATATAACAATAATACAAGGATGAAGAAACTGGTATTTTTTGTTTTTTGATTTTGGCAAGTAAAAACAGATGACAGATACTTCTGAATTTGTACCTAAGAAGTTTATAGTTGTCTGGAGTAAAATGAAATATGAACAGAACTTACTTCTATTAGTATTTTTGAGGCTGTAAAAAAAGGGAACTTAAGTGTTGTTCCAGAAGACAGTTTTTTGTAAAATACTATTTATATTTACTAATATAAACATTTTTTTCTTTTTAAAAAAAAAAACCGGCATGACGATTTTTTATTTTTTTTCCATACAAGATTAATTCCTTTATTATATTAATTCATGGCAACCAAGTTCAATTCCCTTTATTATAGTTATTCATGGCAATCATTTTTATGTAAACTAGTCATCTGTTGACGAACAAGATTCCTAACCCAGGAGCCAACAACGTTCTGACATTTACAATCAAAGAAGCATCTTTTAATGCTAATTTCTTCATCAAAACATGTCATTTCAAAATTTAAAATTTAATAAAATTAATCTTTTATACATCATTTTCAGAATGAGGGTTTTATTTTTGCTTAGGCGTAGAAAATTGTGCATTATCTATAGTATTTTAAGTTATACAGTTGACTATGGTGCAGGTTCATTGCATCATTTGCATGGGTGATGTTGGGATGCTCTGACCTTTGTATTTAAGGTGTACCATTGAGTTTCTTGTCTCTAGTTTTAGCTATTTAGGTCACCAGTAGCTTAGAGATTGTTTATGGCCATTAAGCTTTAAATAAATCATCCTGTGTTTTTTATGGTATGATTTTGGGTGAAATTTGTTAATGTTTTCTCAGTATTAATGTACTATAAATTTCACAGCAACTGCAAATTTGAAAAAAAACATTTAGGAAATGAATTTATGGCAAATTGGCAGATGGGTTGCTTGTAGCTTCGAAAATACAATCAAATAGCTCATATTCTTTTCTGTATAAAATTGGAAATATGCTCAAGCGAGAAAGTGCTGTTTTATTGTCCTGAACAATATAAAGCATTTGCCAATCTGTATAAATGGAAAGAAATCATATAAATCACGTGCTTTCATCATTTAAAAACAAAGACTGAAATTCATGGCTTGCAGAAAAGATTGTTTCTCAGAGTCTGAAATATTTTTTACAGGTTGAACATCGAAGAACTAAATGAAATAAACATCACACCCTGGATGCTATTAAGGGAGTAGTCATCTGGAGGTAAGCTGCAGCTGCTGCAACTCCACTGCCCAATTTCACTGGATATCCAATATCCTTCAATACCATTTCAACGCCACTGAGGCATCCCAACAGTTGCAACTGCAACATTATTACCAAGGAAACCAAATCAAATCACTTGTTAATAGAATCAAAGAAAGTTTCCTTCAAAACAGAAGCCATATGATTACAGCATACATAAATAATAATGTGTTGAGGATGGGGACTACTTATATACCATACCTGAAATGACTTTCCAATGATCTCGTTGCAAGTGATTGTAAGCTAGGCAATTACTTAAAAACTCTCCCTCCATAAAATGTCTGGTTGCATTAACAATAAGTTGCAACCATGATTATAAGAGAGTACACATAGGTGTCAGCACAGTCTAGACTCCAGACCAAAGGTTAGAGCATCTAAAGGGTATGAAATTATAACTACTAAGGGGGGAAGTCAAGTCTTCTGCCAAGAACCCTGAAAGTAGGATCTTCATAGGAATACTAATGTAGCATTAATTTTCATATTCATAGGAATATTTCTGATCTTCACAGTATTACTAGGGTAGCACTAATTCTGATTTTCTCAAGAATTTCTGGCAGAAGTGCTCTAAAACCATCCATGCCCTGAATTCATGCTCTGCAATCTGCAAAGGCCTTTTCTGAAGTGGCTTCAAAGAGGTTTGGAGCCGACAGGGACTCTGTTTGGAAGTTTCATTTTCATTATTTATGTCCTTATACCCTTCGCTAATCAGTTCACAGCCTACCTTAAACTTACACTACGATTGTAGTAAATAATTAAATCTCACATTATTCCATCTAATTGTGACAATTTCAACAACAAATCAAGGGTAATGTCAAGGTAATATCTTGCCAAACTTCAATTAGGGAATGTAACTGACCCCGGGAAAGGCTTGGGTTTTCTATCACCTTGAGAAACTGACCTACTTGCACACAGTTTTCACTTGATCCTAAAAATGTCCTACAACAACTAGAAGTCACTTGTGGCTTGAGATCCAGAGTTAAACTTTTCTCTATCACAACACTTCTAAAACATATTCCGCTCTGTGATTGAGATTGAAGTTTGTGTTAACAGCCTCAGATAACAAACTTCCCTCGGTTAAGGCCATTAGTTTACTCGTGTCAAGAGTCCAGAAATCATAGGCTGCCCACCAATTGTTGGTACAAAATAAAATAAAGACAATCTCACTCCTCTCTAAGGATTCTAGTCCTAAAAAGCAAAGCAGGAAAGAAATGGTTACTCAATAATCTTCTTGTGGACATATTTATTTGCAATAGCTACAGATATGAACTTTCCTGTCTATGTGCATGATCTCATTATTCTGCAGTAATTAATGTCACATGGACTTATGTGGGGAAGAAATTTACCTCATTCAGGTTTCCCAGGTGTCCTATTCTGAACACCTTGCCTGCCACTTTATTGAGCCCCAATCCCAAACTCAAATTGTATCTCTTCCACGCCCTTTTCACAATCTCTGTACTGTCAATATAAGGGGGAATAACTACTGCTGTAACAGTGTCACTGTACCATTCCTCCCTTTGAGTGCAGTTCTTCAACCCCCATGCTTCCACAGCAAGCCTGGCGATCCAATTTGAAGAAGAAATATTAGTAACTTCAGTAACACCAGACCATAAATGTATGCTATGGTGTTATTGATCCAATATATATGCTGATGAACATTAGGTGAAATGAGAAATTGCAGAATTTTCAGCCAAAATATTTTGATTGATCTTCGTGCTAAAACAAGAAAAATAGTGACTATTAAGGCCAACTTCCAGATTTTATGAGCATGCCCACTTCAAGTGAAAAGAAAACTTGCATTCGCCAAAGTAAAATTACCTTGTTGCCCTTCCTAAGCGACTGTGCCTTGCAATGACGTTATCTAAGCCTTCCAAAAATATAAGGTCTAATGCTGTCCTTAGTCCATATAGGAGTTGAATTGATGGTGTGTAGGGCCAATACGTCCCCAACTTATAGAACTTCAAATAGTCGTTCCAGTCAAAAAATACCCTCAACGACTTTGCAGTCTTTGTTGCTTCTAAGGCCTTTGGGCTTGCACAGACAATACCAAGACCTGTTGGCAAGGACAGAGCTTTTTGAGAACCTGTTAGCGCTACATCCACTCCCCATTCATCCATACGGAAATCAATGGCACATACAGAAGACACGCCATCCACCAGAAACAAAGCAGGATGCATGCAATCATCTGCAGCCCACCATTACAACTATCATTAGATACAAGGGGGGAGGGGGGAGAACAGAGTCATTTTGCTTATGATTATAGCCAGTTTTCTAACCCTCAACTAATTCTTCTTCTTCATAGATAATGCGGGTTAGTAAATGGAATTGTAAATTTTAAATATATACTCTGAAGCAAATGCAATCAAATCAACATCGGTGGTCATACTCACCGATCACCGTCCTTATAGCTGCCAAATTGTTTGTGACGCCCGTTGCAGTCTCATTGTGAACACAGCAAATAGCCCTTACTTTATGTTCCTTATCTGCTTCAAGCTTTGTCCTTAGTATCCCAAGATCCACCCCTGTCCCCCATTCACAGTGTACAACATCAACATCAAAGTTGAGGCGTTTCATTTGATCAATCCACAGAAGACTGAACTGGCCCATCTCAAAAGAGATGATTCGATCTCGTGGTGACAGTGTATTTGTAAGAGCACTTTCCCAAGCACCAGTACCTGGATGATTCCACCAACATAAGTTAGATAATTGTTACAACGTGCATGTGGACTGAGCTAACACCAACATGCAAGTCAAACTTATGCAATATAGATTACCACGTCTGGTTAAATTGAAACTGCCTAATAGTTCTCCGGATGAATTATTTGACAAATTAGCAGTGAGTTTTGACTCACTGTAACTATATGAGGAAAGCCACAGAAAGGAAAATTGATGAAGCTAAATACAAACACACAACTTTATTAAAAACAAAACACAATTTATGAGCGTGGGTTTAAATTTTCAATTTAACGAGCAGAGAGAGTCCAGTAAAGCAGTAAACCGTGCAGCTAAATCCACGCACAGAACTCCTTTAGTTCTAGTAAACAAAAGAATAAAAGGCAAGCCCAGAGTATGGTCCTATCAAAAGGTACTCTGTTTCTCCTTGCGCTCTCATAAATGAAGAGTTTCAAAACTTTGGAATTGCTTTGGTAGATAATACATAATTATAAGCATCAAATACTCTTTTGCCACTAATGGCTTTAACAAGGGCAATTTTAAAAGGCATGCTAAGATTGAGAGGCAGCCAATAACAACGATAGAACCAGACCCTGATCAAATCCGTGATCAAATCCGTGATCAGTGTAGAGCTGAGAGGCATTAAAACCCTCGAGGTCGCACAACCCCCGATTGATTCCTTACTGGGTATAGTGTGTCTTGAGGGTTTTAACTTTTAATACCTCTCAGCGTTAATTTGATCAGATGCTAATACTTCTGTACATACACTCGAGTGGGCAGACAGTGATTTTCAGAAAGAGAAAAGCGGTATTTCTGCTGAAATAAATGAGATATTTACCCTGAAATATGGCATTTGGTTGATGGCATTTCGGACTGGGAAGCAGTCGAGTACAAAGAATAGAATACTATTATACATA
Source organism: Picea glauca (assembly GCA_000966675.3). Taxonomy (NCBI): domain Eukaryota; kingdom Viridiplantae; phylum Streptophyta; class Pinopsida; order Pinales; family Pinaceae; genus Picea; species Picea glauca. The sequence goes on from JZKD02S2428203.1 coordinate 325,046, forward strand.
CATAGAAAGCCTTCAATGGTGCCGAATCAAAAGAAGTAACATAGGGGGGAAACTGCCCGATGGAAGAATTCAAAAACTCCATAAGAGGACACCTAACCAAAAATTATTTGAAGACGAACAAAGTGCACTTGATAAGTGCCCTGCTATTGAAAGTTGTATACAGAAGAAAGAAGAAACAGACGACGAATACACATTGACGAAAATCTAAAAAGAAGCAAGTCAGAGTCAAACCCTCGAGATGAGCATGATAATGCAGACTAGACCAGACATACCCGTAGTAGGAAATAAGAAAGGGGTGCCTGTGGTGGATTTGAATATTTTCGGTACGTCAGCAAGAAGTTTCTTTGTGAGAGCTGGCACTGGTGGAGCGCGGTAGTCCTCATTGTTTCTATTCATAGCCTGCAGAACAGGTTCCGGAATATTGACAGGCCCCGGAACAAATAGTTGATTTCTCCCTGGTCCATAGAAAGGATCCATCTTTTACTTTGGATCTTGAAATCCAAAAAACCGAGTGTTTGATCCTGCAACTCCTTCCCAGGGATTACCTGTAATTCATCCATTAATTCAAGTATAATTTAGTCAGATATGTACTATTTCCATTTCAATTCAACAAAAATCGAGTTGTTATATTACAAGCAAAACGAAAACAATTATCATGGCAAAAAGAGATACAGTAGAGAAGTAAAACCCAAAAATTGGGAAGCTGGGATTCAGCAGGAGGCAGAATGGAATCCGAGTATAATGAGCAACAACAGACCAACATAGACCATTGAATTAACGAATTAAAGCGCGGTAAATCATTGGCTTGTTATGCTTGAAATGCAACGTAACCCAAGAGAAAAACCTATTTGATTTCTCACAAATTCAGCAGTTTCAGCATATAAATAACAGAAGAAAACGCAAAGATCGTTCATATCCCTTCATGGTTCAAGTTCTAAATGGGGGAATATGTATATAATTAAAACACATTGCACATGAATCAATTGGTGGAATTGAATGACTCAAGAGTTGAATCACAACAGAAAGGAAAAGTACTATTATCAAAATCAAAATACACAAGAAGTAACTGGACTCTCAGAGAAAGAAAATATGGAAATACTCAGGCAGATGTGAACAGAATCTCAAATTTATGGCATGAAGGCTACGCTCTCAGGTCCAAGAAAGACAATTTTAGCATTTCCATAAATCTTGTAAGGAGAGAAGCATATTCTGATTAAGCTCTAAACTGGAAAATTTGGAACGTACCTCCCCAATCGCAATTCCAAGGAACTGGGAAGGCTGAGACCTAATTCAAAAACACAGGGGAAAGGGAATGGTAATGGGCATGGGATTGCCAGAGGTGGGATCTCATTTTATATCATGGGGTTTTCATTGCTTTGTTGTGTGGAATGCAAAGCATGACACCTTTACATAACATGATGGAAGGAATCCGATTCAATTCCAATCCATTCCATGAAATGGGTGGTTGGGATACGCTAATTAATTATCTTAACGGATAAATCACATGCCATTGCCTCAGCGGAGTCCATCTAAGCTTGGCCGCCAACGTCAACATCCAGAGTGATGTGTGCAAAAGCTTTGCACTCTGACATGTTGGATAAGTGTATTGTGAGGCGGAGGGATCTTTAAATTAATTTCAATTAAGCGTGATTCGTAGGGCCAGATAATTTTTTATAAATTCAAGGGAAGGAAGGGATTTGTCTCTGGGGAGGAGATTTGGATTGATACCGTGTGGCCTATATCGCTGGCTCGCTGGCTGCCTCTCCGTCCTTCATTGGTTCATGATAAAGTCTAGATTTTAAAAATCACGGTGACGCTCGCCTGGCCGAGCTTTTCAATACGATATGACAGCATGGGGTAGGATCTTACTCAGGAGTAGTATATTTGTTTAGCAAACGTCTCTCTGGTTGTGTTTGTTTAGCAAACGTTTCTCTGGTTAGAAATTTAATGGAATCAGGTTATGGAAAATTGTAATCTGGTTGGAAATTTAATGGAATCGGGTTATGGAAAATTGTAATTTCAATGATGAAATTATGTAATTTTATGAATTTGATAAATTAGTCTTTATTTTCATTCTAACAAGATAATGATTTTTTAATCAAAAATGTTTTTTTAATAATTTATTAAAATAAATATTAATAATTATTCATAATTTAATTATATATATATATATATATATATATATATATATTTTAAGATATGAATTTATGACTTGTAAAGAGTACAAAGGGAACATATATTCTTCATAATTAAGTTGACTAAAATGACCTAAAATGACCTAGATACTTCAAAAATTATGTATGGATCTTACAATTAAAAGAATATTTTTAATTAAAGAGTACAAGGGAACATATATTCTTCATAATTAAGTTGATTAAAATTACCTAAACTGACTTAGATAAAATTATGTATGGATTTTACAAAGGAATCTTTTTTAATTAAAGAGTACAAAGGGAACATATATTCTTCATAATTAAGTTTACTAAGATACTTCAAAAATTATGTATGGATTTTACAATTAAAGGAATTTTTTTTAGATTAATGTAAATTTATTATATTTTATTATTTACAAGTGTTATTATAATACCAATTTAAAATGTAAGAAATTTATTTTTTTGGATTTGGAAATTTGTTTTGGATTTTTATTTACTTTTCAATGTATTGTAATGGTATTATATATATTTTAGAAGTGTTAAAGTTTGGTGAAAAAATAATATTATTGTTTTAATATGATTTTTCCTATTTTTGATTAGGTCATTTTCTAATTTTTAGATGGAACAAAATCCAAAATAAATATGGTATTGGTGATCCCATATCTTAATGGTTTGGTTCTAGAGATTTCCTTGGATAAAGGGCACATGTAGTTTCTATGTGATCTCGATTTGAGTGGGTAGGACTTCATATATATGCAACTATCATCATTACAAAGATTCAAACTCATGATGCTTCAAAAGAAAAAAACCTAGTTCATGGCAGAACAATAATTTGTGCACACAATAAATCAAGGTGAACACCAAATTGCAGTGCAGGAAGCCTTACATGGTGAGGTTCTTATTGTGGAGTATGGCAAAGTTGCAAGTAGTGCATTAAATATGATCCAACTAGCATCCCGCACCCAAAATGAAGTAGCAATAGTGAAGCATGACCCCTTGTAGGGTCCCAACCTTATTGGTTAGATATTGCCTTCTACTTTGATGTACTGTGATGACATTGTAGCTCATGCGCTCACTACACTTCTGCATGGGATTTCATTTCCCATGTTCACTCTAGAGGACCCCGAGAATTTCTTGTTGATCTTGTAAGGAGGAGGATAAATCAGAAGATGGGCCCTATCGGAGAAGGTGAACATGATAAAAACCTAGGGAATCATATACCTAGATCACATAAGCCTCTCACAGAGAGAGATAGTTTGTCTATGGATTCATGGGAAGAGTCTTTATGATGAAGAGTTCTCTATGCAGTCTTCCTCTAAGCATATTGGAAATTCCAACAAATGATCTCATACATGGTCCTTCAAGTCCAATAAGTTTGGATATGTTTTTAGAGGGCACAGAGAAACACCTCTTACCTATAAGCCATGGAGTTGTCTAGTTGTTGTAATGGTGCAAGCTCTTTCTTACAAGGTAATTATGTATGAGTGACTAATGAGGATTCCAATTTGGTTGGGATGGTAATTACCTTCTTAGACATTCTATATGTTTTTTGGAACCATCTACAATCTTTAGATTTACACTAGAAAAGATAAACCTTTCTTCCTTTGTTTTTTGTTGTGTTTCTACTCCTATAAGCATGTAGATGCAATGCAATTATTTGGCCTCTTGGTTATGAGAATATGGAAGATAAGACTCAACTTATATGTTATTTGTATTTTTTGGACATAATATTTAGTTTCAAGGAACAATAAAAAATATTCCTCGGGGACATGTGTTGGGCACAGGCCCATTTTGGGGAAAAGGCACGATGTGGAGGCAAGGTGGTTGGTAGAAAGGCATGTGAGGCGCGCATGCAAGAAGAAGGGAAAGAAAGACAACTGGCAGAAAAGAAGCGGAAGAAAGTGCGCATGCAGAGGATAAAAGCATGCAAAGCCAACATGCAAGAAGACCTAAGTAGATTAGGGTTTTTGGAAAAGAATGTAACGATTGATGAGCCAAGAATATATATAAATCGACACCTTGAAGGTCTAGGGGGGGGGTTCGGTGTTGTAGATGATTATTATGAGTTACTCGCATGAGATAGAGTAACAAGTCTATGACACAAATATAATCTGATACCTTTTTGTAGGTTGTTGAGCTATGGGAGGGAAAAGGAACCCGACCTTGAGGGTTTGATCGCAGGCTGAGGAGCCTAGTGCGATCTAGTCATCCTCGTAAAGGTTGTGGAGTATGGTTGATGAATGTATTAACATAGTTATAGTGCGCACAATGCCATGCATGACAGACCTATAATAAAGAAGCCTTAGAGCCAAATCTTTGTGGACATAGCCCATGAGGGGGTGAACCACGGTAGCTCATGTGTTGTGTGGAATGATTATTGGTTGTACCTTGGTTGTTAATGGTTAAATATTATATAAATGCTTGATGAAGTAGTTAGATCTCTTTATTTTCATGCATGCAAAAGAAACAACAAGATAACTAAGATCGGTTAATGGCATAATGTTGTTTAATAAAATAAATAGAATCCACAGCGTGCTCTAACAGATCCCCACTCAATCCTGGGCTACAACCGCTTGAGTATTGTAGTCACCCATTAAGACTATCTCGAGTGAGACTGTGTAGTGCACCCTGTGCATTGTGTTGCCCTTTGTTTTACCAGAAGGGATGATAGTTTTAGAGGCTTTGTTGGAACCCTAGTAGACTTGAACATGGGTCAAACATGTTAAAAGCATAGATCAGATAAGTAACCAACAAATGGTTTTGTTTTCGGATGGAACAACATAGGATGGAGGGGATGAGATATGTTGAAGATCTGGTAGAAGAATGGGTGATCTGTTGAAGATTTGTTAGATGATTGTAAGATCTGCGGAAGGCAGATCAAAGAAATACCGAATCAGACAACAAAAAGGTGAAAATAATGAGCCGCTAGAAGGGGATGTTGAGAGCATGGAATCCCACAAAAGCAGATATTGAGAGCTGGATGAAGACAAAGGAGCTAGAATTTGCGCAGAAAGATAACAAAAACCCTAGAGTAACACCGTGCAAATATCTTGAGAAGTATGTGTTTACTGATTTGCATGAAGTCTTTTTCTGTGATTTTCCACACTTATTGCAGGAGTGGATATTAAGGTTGAAGGATAACCACGTAACAAATTGAATCTGACAGTTAGAGTGGACCCTAGTTAAGATCATGAGGCTACAACAGGTGAATAACAGATTCACCCGCACAATAGATTTTTGGATCGATAGTATTATAACAGGATTTACACAGAATTTGTAGTAGATACCACAAAGTCATACAATGCAACAGATCAAGATTTTTTGCATGGACCTCGAGGAGTTATATCGGATCAATGTATACTTCTATTATGATCTTGCTGTATAAAAAAGGTGTAATGACAATGGAATCAAACAACTAAAATTCCCTGCGTGCATGGGGGAAGGGGGGAAGCATTGACAGAGAAAAGGATAAATGGAAGGAGAAGGGGATAAAGGAAAGAAGGAGGAAGCCTTGGACCCAATCATGATGGACGATGACTAGATCAAGAAGATCATGGTGCCAACTGGAAAGACACGTAGTGGAGTCCTACCAATACAAGGTGAACACCAAGAAGAGAGTCGTAGCCGCGAGGGAAGGCTTGGCAAGTGATGAAGAAGAGGTAGAGGATCTCTGGGCTATGGAGCAGATTGAGGAAATCTTGTGCGCAACATATGAGAGGAAGACAAGAGGTCCAAGAGTGAGAATAGAAGGCACCAATCCTATCCATGTTAATGTCAGTTTGGAACCCATGAACCCATCTGCGACTAATACACCAACATGAACTCCACCGTCTAGATAACAAAGTTTCGAGAGAAGAAGGACAATAGGAAGTACATCCACACACGAAACAACAACTGGGGGAGCTAGTTCAGGAAATATTAGTCAAGGGTCTACATTGCGCAGAAGTAGTAGTCTGACATAGTTTGCAATGGCAGGACATGATCCCACCATTCGGTTACCAGAATTTCGAGGAGAGGTAGCAAAAGACCCAGAGAAACACTTTTTCATTTATGCAAAGGTCTAGGAAGCAAAACGGATCATTGATGAAGACACTAAAATTGCGCACTAGACCGGTACATGAGTCTAGACGTAAAAAGTGCACCTGGGATGACAAGGACACTGACAAACATTAAGAAGTTATTGATTAATGAGTTCCAAAAGCCAAGCTCAGAGGATCAATACATGAACGAGATGATAGAAATCCAACAGAAACCAGAAAAATCTGTCTAGGAAATTGACTAGCGATTTAAGCGTTTGAAAGGGAAGTTGAGGTATGCCATGATAGATATGAAACATAGGCATCTATTTGTGAATTCTCTATTACCACACCGAAAATACCCACTCATGCAACATAAATTCCAATCTCAAGCAGAGGATCTACATGCAGCCTTGCAAATGGAGAAGAATCAATAGCACAAGACAGATCCAGCTATAGAGGAGTTGAAGGAGGATCTGAAGAATATTACTTTCCAACTCAATTAGAATAAGGGCAAGGACAAGTGAGAAGTTGTTTGGTGTACCACATGTAGAACAGAAGGGCACCATAAGAACGAATGTCCAACATTCACGCAGTACATGGAAACAGGGATGCCAAATCCTTTGCCAACAGGAGGACCCTAGTGTGAAATTTACAAGACACACGAGCATGATCCATATCATTGTCCTATGATGCAGAAATACCAGACAGTACCAAAGAATGCATACTACACTTTTTGCAAGTCAGTAGGGCACGATGACAAATACTATAGAACAATGGATTTGATGAGGGAAAGGACATCAGACACATATAGGGTACAAAACGAACTGATGACAGGGCAAGCTGCATCGCAATTCAATCAGGCACCACCGCAATATAATACCATGCCACAATAGTATAACAACGCGCAACCGCAACAGTATAACATTGTGCAACCAAAGTATAACCTTGCGCAGTATAATTAAGTACATCAATACAATACACCGTGCAAAGATCGAGCTGGGTACAGAGGAGGTGGAAGAGGCAGAGGGGGCTTTGGATGTGGAAGAGGCCTAATAGTGTGCCATAACTACCAACAGACAGGACACTATGCAAGAGAATGTTCACTTCCACCAGCGACTTGTATGTATCGTCGCGCATCAGATCAAGATACAGAAGAATGTCCGACACTATTAGTAAAGATCCAGGAAAAGAGGAATCAGAACAATTAGAATATTCAGTGGATTTTAGCAAAAGCAAGTGATGAAGGAAGAAACATCAACATAGTGATGTGCGGAGGTGATAAAAAAGGAGATGATGCGGCCAAACAAGAACCAGTACAACAACAATGGATTAAGAAGAATATTGAGCCACCTAAGCGATTTGATGCAGGAAAGGAGAAGGAGACCTTTAAGGAGGCCAAACAAGAATTTCTCAAGCAGAATGTTGTGTCTACATCTACCAGGTAGCATAATCAAGACATCCCAACATATGAAATGTCGTCCTCATTGGACCATACTAGTGAAGTCCACCCAGGAAACCAAGTAAGTTGTATTAAAACTTTCCTGCAATCCTGTATTCAAGTATTTAAGGATCCATCATCTATTTTAGTATTACAAAATCTATTAGATATATGTACCAAAAACTCTGAAGGAAAGTTAAAATAGAGGATACTCAATCACCTCCATTCCAGAAGGAGAACCAACAAAGAGTTTAGATTGAATGCCAACATCGAAGATTTTAACATGGGCGATGTGATATTAGATCTGGGATTTGAAGTGAATGTATTGCCCAAAAAGACATGGCAATGCATGGGAGAACCTACCTTAGGCTACTCACTAGTCCAACTGAAGTTAGCAAACCAACACAGAGTTCTGCCAATAGGGAGGCTGAAAGGAGTGACAGTAGATCTGGACAGAGTGTGCACTAAGGAAGACTTCGAAGTGATCAAAATAGTGGATGGAACAACACCATATCCAACATTACTGGGATTAGATTGGGCATTTGACAATCAAGCAATAATCAACTTGAAGACCAGGAATATGACATTTGAGTCAGGAAAATACGGGGTTATCGCACCTCTAGATCCATGAGAAGCTGAAATATTTGTGGAACCAACATGTTTAGACCTAGAAGAAATTAACCAACTGTACCAAACCACCGCGTGCATCGAAGATTACATCAATCCAAATGTTGATGGTGTACGTAGTTGGAGAACTATTCCATCACGTTCTTCCGATTCAGACATAGGTTTGGAGAATTTCCAGCAACGCCTACATGAGGTCTCAACCAAAATATGCACACAAATAGACCGTGCAGTAAGGTGGGTTGGGACAGAAATCAGAGAACCTGAAAGTTTCCATGGAATCAACGAATTGGAAGAATTCCTAACAAGATATGAAGAAAAAGTATTAGACAGTTAGAGATTGTTGGCTCTCGACATCTCACTTAAGGGTACACTTGCAATATGGTGGGGCACACACAAGGAAACAATCAAGGACTGGTACCAATGCAAAAGACTACTGTGCATCAGATTCGACACAGAACAAAAGAGGAGCGTCCCTCAAAAATACAATGGACAGGGGGCACTAGTGGAACACTTGGAGAAGTGCATAGCATTGTGGAAAATGATATCCTCGGAGGAATGGCCTCATCGTTTTGTACACACATTAGAGGGAATCCCAACAAATTGGTACACGAACCAGGAACTGCACAGAGGAACTACGAGCTGGACAACACTACAACAAAACTTTACAGTCACTTTCTCATTTGAGCATGAGAACCCCAACATAGATACAACAATTAAACAAATAAGAGGGGTGATATTCATTAAGGAACCTGAATTTGAACTCATAACAGAAGAACAACAACAGAATAGACAGACAGTGAAAGAATTGTTTTCATGCTACCTTGTGTAGGAAGAAGGACCATATGAAGACAACCTGCGTGATATTCAGATAGAGGAAGGTGAAGGAGAAAGAGAAGTGAAGGTCCACTCCTAGAATCACAAGTAATTGTTGCACCGATCAAGGTGAAAAAAATCAACATTGGGACAATTGAGAATCCCAAAATGGCCAGCATTGGGGACTACTGTGACGAGCAAACAATGGAAAGGATAACAGAGTTACTACGTGAGTACATTGACATGTTCCCAATGACCTTCACAGAAATGAAGGGTATTGCAGGAGAACTTGGAAAGATGAATATCCCTCTCAAACCAGAGGCAATACCTATCAGAAAGAAGCCTTATAGATTGAACCCCATATACAAGCAGAAAGTAAGAGCATAAATCAACAGAATGTTGGAAGAAGGAATCATAGAACCTGTAGAAGAATCGGAATGGATAAGCCCCATGGTAGTTCAGGAGAAGAAACAAGGAGGCATAAGAATCTGTGTAGACCTGAGAAAGCTCAATTATGCTTGACTACATTACCCCTTCCCTACACCCTTTACAGATGAAGTCGTAGAAAATGTGGGAGGTCAAGAAGCATACTCATTCACTGATGGATTCTCAAGATACCACCAAATAAATATAACACCAAAAGATCAGTACAAGACTACCTTTACAATAGAATGGGGATGCTACCAATACACAGTCATGCCTTTTGGACTAAAGAATGCACCAACAATTGTTTCCAGAGTAGTCATTGCTGCCTTCAAAGAATTCATCCATCAGTTTCTAGAGGTATATTTGGATCATTGGACAGTGTATAACTTGCTGAAGGATCATGTAGAGGTGTTGCGGCTGACGTTAGAAAGATGCAAGAAATGCCAAATATCCTTGAACATTAAGAAATGTATATTTGGAACACACTTTGGAATTATGTTGGGTCACATAATATGCAGACAAGGTTTGATCGTGGATCTTGCAAAGATTGCAGTCATTGTGCTCTTACCACCATCGAAATCAGTGCGCCAGTTGAGGGCCACATTGGGACATACACGATACTGCAAAATTTTTATAAAGGGGTANCTACCAATACAAGGTGAACACCAAGAAGAGAGTCGTAGCCGCGAGGGAAGGCTTGGCAAGTGATGAAGAAGAGGTAGAGGATCTCTGGGCTATGGAGCAGATTGAGGAAATCTTGTGCGCAACATATGAGAGGAAGACAAGAGGTCCAAGAGTGAGAATAGAAGGCACCAATCCTATCCATGTTAATGTCAGTTTGGAACCCATGAACCCATCTGCGACTAATACACCAACATGAACTCCACCGTCTAGATAACAAAGTTTCGAGAGAAGAAGGACAATAGGAAGTACATCCACACACGAAACAACAACTGGGGGAGCTAGTTCAGGAAATATTAGTCAAGGGTCTACATTGCGCAGAAGTAGTAGTCTGACATAGTTTGCAATGGCAGGACATGATCCCACCATTCGGTTACCAGAATTTCGAGGAGAGGTAGCAAAAGACCCAGAGAAACACTTTTTCATTTATGCAAAGGTCTAGGAAGCAAAACGGATCATTGATGAAGACACTAAAATTGCGCACTAGACCGGTACATGAGTCTAGACGTAAAAAGTGCACCTGGGATGACAAGGACACTGACAAACATTAAGAAGTTATTGATTAATGAGTTCCAAAAGCCAAGCTCAGAGGATCAATACATGAACGAGATGATAGAAATCCAACAGAAACCAGAAAAATCTGTCTAGGAAATTGACTAGCGATTTAAGCGTTTGAAAGGGAAGTTGAGGTATGCCATGATAGATATGAAACATAGGCATCTATTTGTGAATTCTCTATTACCACACCGAAAATACCCACTCATGCAACATAAATTCCAATCTCAAGCAGAGGATCTACATGCAGCCTTGCAAATGGAGAAGAATCAATAGCACAAGACAGATCCAGCTATAGAGGAGTTGAAGGAGGATCTGAAGAATATTACTTTCCAACTCAATTAGAATAAGGGCAAGGACAAGTGAGAAGTTGTTTGGTGTACCACATGTAGAACAGAAGGGCACCATAAGAACGAATGTCCAACATTCACGCAGTACATGGAAACAGGGATGCCAAATCCTTTGCCAACAGGAGGACCCTAGTGTGAAATTTACAAGACACACGAGCATGATCCATATCATTGTCCTATGATGCAGAAATACCAGACAGTACCAAAGAATGCATACTACACTTTTTGCAAGTCAGTAGGGCACGATGACAAATACTATAGAACAATGGATTTGATGAGGGAAAGGACATCAGACACATATAGGGTACAAAACGAACTGATGACAGGGCAAGCTGCATCGCAATTCAATCAGGCACCACCGCAATATAATACCATGCCACAATAGTATAACAACGCGCAACCGCAACAGTATAACATTGTGCAACCAAAGTATAACCTTGCGCAGTATAATTAAGTACATCAATACAATACACCGTGCAAAGATCGAGCTGGGTACAGAGGAGGTGGAAGAGGCAGAGGGGGCTTTGGATGTGGAAGAGGCCTAATAGTGTGCCATAACTACCAACAGACAGGACACTATGCAAGAGAATGTTCACTTCCACCAGCGACTTGTATGTATCGTCGCGCATCAGATCAAGATACAGAAGAATGTCCGACACTATTAGTAAAGATCCAGGAAAAGAGGAATCAGAACAATTAGAATATTCAGTGGATTTTAGCAAAAGCAAGTGATGAAGGAAGAAACATCAACATAGTGATGTGCGGAGGTGATAAAAAAGGAGATGATGCGGCCAAACAAGAACCAGTACAACAACAATGGATTAAGAAGAATATTGAGCCACCTAAGCGATTTGATGCAGGAAAGGAGAAGGAGACCTTTAAGGAGGCCAAACAAGAATTTCTCAAGCAGAATGTTGTGTCTACATCTACCAGGTAGCATAATCAAGACATCCCAACATATGAAATGTCGTCCTCATTGGACCATACTAGTGAAGTCCACCCAGGAAACCAAGTAAGTTGTATTAAAACTTTCCTGCAATCCTGTATTCAAGTATTTAAGGATCCATCATCTATTTTAGTATTACAAAATCTATTAGATATATGTACCAAAAACTCTGAAGGAAAGTTAAAATAGAGGATACTCAATCACCTCCATTCCAGAAGGAGAACCAACAAAGAGTTTAGATTGAATGCCAACATCGAAGATTTTAACATGGGCGATGTGATATTAGATCTGGGATTTGAAGTGAATGTATTGCCCAAAAAGACATGGCAATGCATGGGAGAACCTACCTTAGGCTACTCACTAGTCCAACTGAAGTTAGCAAACCAACACAGAGTTCTGCCAATAGGGAGGCTGAAAGGAGTGACAGTAGATCTGGACAGAGTGTGCACTAAGGAAGACTTCGAAGTGATCAAAATAGTGGATGGAACAACACCATATCCAACATTACTGGGATTAGATTGGGCATTTGACAATCAAGCAATAATCAACTTGAAGACCAGGAATATGACATTTGAGTCAGGAAAATACGGGGTTATCGCACCTCTAGATCCATGAGAAGCTGAAATATTTGTGGAACCAACATGTTTAGACCTAGAAGAAATTAACCAACTGTACCAAACCACCGCGTGCATCGAAGATTACATCAATCCAAATGTTGATGGTGTACGTAGTTGGAGAACTATTCCATCACGTTCTTCCGATTCAGACATAGGTTTGGAGAATTTCCAGCAACGCCTACATGAGGTCTCAACCAAAATATGCACACAAATAGACCGTGCAGTAAGGTGGGTTGGGACAGAAATCAGAGAACCTGAAAGTTTCCATGGAATCAACGAATTGGAAGAATTCCTAACAAGATATGAAGAAAAAGTATTAGACAGTTAGAGATTGTTGGCTCTCGACATCTCACTTAAGGGTACACTTGCAATATGGTGGGGCACACACAAGGAAACAATCAAGGACTGGTACCAATGCAAAAGACTACTGTGCATCAGATTCGACACAGAACAAAAGAGGAGCGTCCCTCAAAAATACAATGGACAGGGGGCACTAGTGGAACACTTGGAGAAGTGCATAGCATTGTGGAAAATGATATCCTCGGAGGAATGGCCTCATCGTTTTGTACACACATTAGAGGGAATCCCAACAAATTGGTACACGAACCAGGAACTGCACAGAGGAACTACGAGCTGGACAACACTACAACAAAACTTTACAGTCACTTTCTCATTTGAGCATGAGAACCCCAACATAGATACAACAATTAAACAAATAAGAGGGGTGATATTCATTAAGGAACCTGAATTTGAACTCATAACAGAAGAACAACAACAGAATAGACAGACAGTGAAAGAATTGTTTTCATGCTACCTTGTGTAGGAAGAAGGACCATATGAAGACAACCTGCGTGATATTCAGATAGAGGAAGGTGAAGGAGAAAGAGAAGTGAAGGTCCACTCCTAGAATCACAAGTAATTGTTGCACCGATCAAGGTGAAAAAAATCAACATTGGGACAATTGAGAATCCCAAAATGGCCAGCATTGGGGACTACTGTGACGAGCAAACAATGGAAAGGATAACGGAGTTACTGCGTGAGTACATTGACATGTTCCCAATGACCTTCACAGAAATGAAGGGTATTGCAGGAGAACTTGGAGAGATGAATATCCCTCTCAAACCAGAGGCAATACCTATCAGAAAGAAGCCTTATAGATTGAACCCCATATACAAGTAGAAAGTAAGAGCATAAATCAACAGAATGTTGGAAGAAGGAATCATAGAACCTGTAGAAGAATTGGAATAGATAAGCCCCGTGGTAGTTCAAGAGAAGAAACAAGGAGGCATAAGAATCTGTGTAGACCTGAGAAAGCTCAATTATGCTTGAATACATTACCCCTTCCCTACACCCTTTACAGATGAAGTCGTAGAAAATGTGGGAGGTCAAGAAGCATACTCATTCACTAATGGATTCTCAAGATACCACCAAATAAATATAACACCAAAAGATCGGTACAAGACTACCTTTACAATAGAATGGGGATGCTACCAATACACAGTCATGCCTTTTGGACTAAAGAATGCACCAACAATTTTTTCCAGAGTAGTCATTGCTACCTTCAAAGAATTCATCCATCAGTTTCTAGAGGTATATTTGGATCATTGGACAGTGTATAACTTGTTGAAGGATCATGTAGAGGTGTTGCGGCTGACGTTAGAAAGATGCAAGAAATGCCAAATATCCTTGAACATTAAGAAATGTATATTTGGAACACCCTTTGGAATTATGTTGGGTCACATAATATGCAGACAAGATTTGATCATGGATCCTGCAAAGATTGCGGTCATTGTGCTCTTACCACCATCGAAATCAGTGCGCCAGTTGAGGGCCACATTGGGACATACACGATACTACAAATTTTTTATAAAGGGGTATACACGAATCACTGCGCCGATGGAGAAATTGCTCAAGAAGGATACTAAGTTTCAGTGGAATGAGGAATGTTAGCGCATATTGGACACTCTGAAGGAGAAGATGGTCACAACACCCATCTTCATCTTTCCAAACTAGGAAAAGACATTCCATGTACATGTAGATGCATCAACCATAGCCTTGGGAGATATTTTGGCGCAACCAGGAGCAGGAGAATTGGATCATCCTATAGCATTTGTTAGTAGAAAACTATCAGAATCGGAAAAAAACTACAACACTACAAAGAGGGAAGGCCTAGCTATGGTCTACTTGCTTCAGAATTTCAGGCATTACCTATTCGGAAAACATTTTAAGATATTCACAGATCATTTATCCCTTAAGTACCTAGTCAACAAGCCAGTGTTGGGGGGAAGAATCTGTCGATGTTACTTTTGCTTCAAAAATTTGACTTTGAAGTCATAGTTAAACCAAGGAAGCTGAATGCAGGACCTGATCACTTGTCAATGGTTACCAATGGCGAGGAACCTACAAACTTAGAGGAGACTTTACCTAACACGCAATTATTTTCAGTTCAGATCGTGGATGATTGTTTTGCTAACATTATTGAGTATTTAAGTACAGGGACTGCGCCACAAGAATTTAGCATCGCGCAGAGGAAAAATCTGGTTGTCCGAGCAACTAAATACTAATTGATTGTCGGGAACTTATATAAAATGAGGATAAACAACATATTGAGAATATGCATGCTAGAACACGAAAGGCCTAAGATACTAGCAGAAGCCCATGAAGGAATAGCGAGAGGACATTATGCAAGAAGAGCTACCGCGCAGAAGGTATTGCACGTGAGATTATGGTGGCCAAATATTCATAAATATGCAAAGGAGTACTATCAACAATGCGATGTTTGTTAGAGGGTCGGCAAACCAAACAGACGATATGATATGTCCTTACATCCACAAGTGATGCTACAAGTGTTTGAAAAATGGGCTAACGATTTTGTTGGGCCAATTCACCCACCCGCAAGATGGGAAAAGGAAACACCAGTTAAAGATTATAGCGCAGAGACCGCAACACACTTCTTGTTTGAACATGTGCTCACCATATTTGGATGTCCGAAGATTATTATGAGTGACCAAGGCACTCACTTTATCAATAGGAGGTCTACTATTAGAAAAGTACGCCATACCATCCTCAGGCAAATGGGACAGTGGAAGCCTTCAACAAGATTCTAGAGAACGCCTTAACCAATATTTGTAATGTCAATAGGGACGACTAGGATTCAAAGATACCAACAATATTATGGGCATATAGAAATACATGTAAGAAGCTGACAGGACAAACACCATTCAGATTGGTATATGGATAATAAGCAGTGATGCCACTAGAAGTTTTGGTACTCAGTCTATGTGTAGTTGCGATTACGAACATGAAAAAACTAGGCACAATAAAAGAAAGGTTAAGTCAGCTGATGAGCACGGAAGAAGATAGGATTATAGGAGGGTTCCACCAAGAAGTACATAAATCCAGGGACAAAGCATGGCACGACCGACATATCAAGAGAAAAAGTTTCAAGGAAGGAGACCTAGTCCTACTGTACGAAAAAAAGTTTTTTCAGCATCCAGGAAAGTTCAAAATGTATTGGTTGGGACGATATGAGGTCAAGACTGTCACAGATGGAGGCACTATACAACTACAGGATTTAGGAAGAACAAAACTCAGAGGAATGGTCAATGGGAGTTGACTAAAGCTGTACAAGGATAGTTGACCACCAACAACTTGACAGTTACCATGCAGTAAAAAAAAAAAAAAACCACATGGAAAGCCATGCGCACAAGAGAACAAATTAGTGCGACGAAAATAAAAATGAGTCAGTATGAACAAGTCATTAAGTCAGCGCAACAAAAAAATAACTACTAGGCCGAAAGAAAATCGGATAGAAGCCAAGGCCTCTACGCGCCCAAAAATCCCAGTGCACCGAAAAAAGTCCCGACAGTTAGACAACGCGACGATTCGAGGAATGATGGCTGTGGAAATTAGGCACCAACTGGCAGTGACAGGGTGAAATTGCGACAGCCTGTACACAGAAGTAAAGACCATATCACAACAGAAAGGGAAAACGGTCGAAGACAAGACACAAAGGATGACAGTTAATACATACAACGGTACCACACACTGGACACACCACCTGAAGTGAAAAAATGGACAACTTTATGTGTAGAACAATTGTCATTCAATCATCCTGCTATAAAGACAAAAAAAGGTGGGAAACATCGATTATTGTGTCAATTTCTAAGGAGAGAACTCATAGCAGAGTAGAAGAGAGCTAGAGTGTGAATTCGACCAAGCATTCGTCGAATTCATACATTTCAAGCCTAGACCTCGTCGAAAAGTCATCGCCATGAGTTGGAGAGACAGATAGGACCGACAAGAACACACATAGTACTACTCGTGCGATAGATGCTAGGGAGCAAGCGACACCTATAGTAGTGGATGTCGATGAAATCCACACACCGGAGTATGAAACAAACCCAGTGACAGTAGAAAAGGAACAAAACTCAGCACATGAGGTTGGGCCAATGGAGGAGGACCTCGAGAGAAATGAGTTTGATAACTCAAGGAGGCAAGGGAAATGATAGATCAAGCATTCCATGGATTCATCAACATAGAGCTACAAAATAGAGTTAGCACAAGCTGTAGTACACGAGGGTGTAGCAGAGGTGGGGGCCTCATCCTCACTAGGCAAATGAAAGGGCCACGCTGAGAGAAATGCGCATGGAGGGTCACATCCGCAAGAAGAAGGGACTTTGATTTTGACAAAGATCCCGATTGGAGTGTGAGTGGATGATGACATGGTCGGTAGAGTCACTGCCATCAAATACTCCGACCACGATGTGACCAATGTCACTAAGTTCCCAGAATTGGCGTCGCAGGTCTACCTAGAAAGCAGGGGAGCAGACTCATCAGGCATGCCACTGGTAGATTCGATGCAGTGGATCCTGGGGTTGTATAATACTGGAATCATGATTTTTTTGGATGCCCTACACTTTGGGAGGGGAAATCCTGTCGATGCCTAGGTCAAGCGATTACTTGCACACATCCATGATGGAATTTTATGGATGGATAAGCCAATGCCCATCATTGTAGACCTCATCACAGGAATCATAGGGATACCCATAGATGGAGAAAATTCGAAGAAGTACTTAGAGTACAAAACACAAGCCAAGGCCATCTCATATGAGATCAAGGCTAAGTAAGGTGTAGAGCGAGGCAACAGGGGAATCATGATCAGTGACATTAATGATCTTGCAACACAATTTTCTACTAGGCT
Organism: Picea glauca; assembly: GCA_000966675.3. Lineage (NCBI taxonomy): Eukaryota > Viridiplantae > Streptophyta > Pinopsida > Pinales > Pinaceae > Picea > Picea glauca. The sequence goes on from JZKD02S2428203.1 coordinate 342,874, forward strand.
ACTCGGGTGCAAACTAATGCACAAGTGCCAAAAAGAGGAAGTATCAACTGGTGTGGTCGTCACTGTCATGCAGTGTGCAAAGGGGAGCTCGATGAGTTGGGCCCCATCAATAGCATCTTGATCTTCAACTTCAGAAAATGTAAAAATTTTCCTCTAGGTCCCTTAAAGAAATATCTCTCTGCTTGGCTATACAATTGCACTCTATCAACAACAAACTCAGTGATATACCCTACGATGGTACTATCAAACCAGTGATCTACTACTCTTGACACAGAGTTATCAACTCTCTTGACCTTCTTTATCAACACCGACTTCCAAACCACATGTGGTTTGAGTCTGACTTCGAACTGGGTATCTGCTAACCTAGCTAGCCACTCATATAGCTCCGGATGGATTCCTCCAAAGAAAATCTCATGTATATCAATAAATATATATCTTCCCAACCAATCCTCCGTACTAATATTAGGGTTCTTTTTCTGGGCTTCAGCGAAGTCCTTTTCTTGATCTTCTATCAGTTTCTCAATCTTTGTCTTTGAGGGAAACCACCTTGACATTCCCTCAAGAAAATTTCGGTCCTGGCAACGGAACCATTTGTTGGCATAGGGGCAGACCAAGGGTTCAACTCTAACAGTGCACGAACAAGCCCTAACTACTGTCCCTTTCGGAAACACATGCGAATAAGATGAAGTCTCACCTAAAGTAGCTATAGGAAGTTGCAGGACATAGGTGTCTACAACTAGAAGTAATGAAAAGTGGATTCACAACAACAACACACAACCACCTAGTTATTCATTATCTTCTTTAAACCTACTACGTAATTTATATTTCATATCTAACACAATATCACAATAGAATCATATAAAATGACATGGAACACATCATCAATCACACATGCCACAAGATATACGTGGTTCACCCTCTCCCTAGGGCTACGCCCACAAAACTTTTCTTTATGATATATTAAGATGGAAGCATACAGTTCTTATCTATGCTCTTAGCTAGCAGATCTTCTTTTCTTCTCTCTCTTTCTCTCCCCTCCCCATGCACCCAGTTGTAGGGTTGATCTTCGCACCCAGCTGAAGATCTTACAATACCAAAAGGATCTCACACTCAGTACTTCTCTCTCACACAACAACGATTACTCATTAGTAACTAGGAAATCTCCACCAATAACAACCCCTTTCTTACTCCTCTCAATCTATATTTATACATTACAATAGCTCGCATACACCCTTAGGCTGAAACCTAGGTGTCAAAACCCTAGATACCAAAACCCTAGGTGTCTAAAACCCTAGGTCAACTTGACCCACATTTTCAGGGCTTCGCCAACCTGTGTTTCTTTCCTTCACGCGCG
>JZKD02S2428203.1:380462-397884 GCA_000966675.3 Picea glauca
ATATGATTGTTATGAGTTACTCGCATGAGATAGAGTAACAAGTCTGTGACACAAATATAATCTGATACCTTTTTGTAAGATGTTGAGCTACGGGAGGGAAAAGGGACCCGACCTTGAGGGTTAGATCACAGGCTGAGGAGCCTGGTGCAATCTGGTCAACCTCGTAAAGATTTTGGAGTCTAGTTGATGAATGTATGAACAAATTTATAGTGTGCACAATGCCATGCATGACGGACCTATAATAAAGGAGCCTTAGAGCCAAATCTTTATGGATGTAGCCCAGGAGGGGGTGAACCACGATAGCTCATGTGTTGTGTGGAATGATTATTTGTTGTACCTTGTTTGTTAATGGTTAAATCTTATATAAATGCTTGATGAAGTAGTTAGATCTCTTTATTTGCATGCATGCATAAGAAAGAATAGGATAACTAAGATCGGTGAATGAAAAAATGTTGCTTAGTAAAATAAATAGAATCCATGACATGATCTAACAAATCCCCACTCAATCTTGGACTACAAGTGCTTGAGTATTGCAGTCACCCATTAAGACTATATTGGGTGAGACTGTGCAGTGCACCCTGTGCGTTGTGTTGCCTTTTGGTTTACCAGAAGGGTTGATAGTTTTAGAGGCTTTGTTGGAACCCTAGAAGATCTGAACCTAGGTCAAACATGTTAAAATCACAACTCAGATAAGTAACCAACAACATGAGACAAATATCTTGATATTGTTGAGTAGAATCTTTTCTCTAATGAACTCTATACACAAATCCAAGGGATCCTCCCTGAACTATATTCACTTTCTTGCATGGACAGTTTATGTAATAATTTTAGAGTCTCTTCTTATCTAATAATGTGGTGGATTGTTCAAGGAAAACTATACTTTTTACTAGATGGATGATGATATGTTTTTCTAAATGGTTAAAAAAAAATTGGTTCTATAATTGTTTTATCTTTCTACAATTCACCTATATGATGTGATTACTTTGATTTAAATTGTATTATGAGAATGTATGATCTCCATAATTTAATATTTTCTTGAGTTCACATTAAATCGATGGAGGCCACTTAATTTTGATTAGTTTTTATTCACAAAATGGTTATGAATATCCATACTTTTATAAGACAACAAGTTGTCATACTAGTTGCATGGTTTCTTCTTTCAACAACCACTCTTTACACCTACCAATGGTCTCTTCTAGAAAAGAAAATTCCCCCACAACAACACCCCAAGGAAAATGGCATACATTAATGATTTTTTTTGTTTACCACAATTACACACATGATAGTTCTCTACATTTGCTAGAATTACACTACTCACAGACAATCTGCTATATATTGATGTATTTTTCGTGTATTAGAATTCCAGGAATATATTCCATGGAGAATCATCTTAAGATGGGGATCAACCCTTTTATTCACCATTGATTTTTCCTTTACATCTTAAAAGGGACCTGAGTTATTACTAGATGGGGAGAAATTCATTGGTGAAATCTTGAGGTGGCCACCTAAATGTTTGATCAATTTTATTTTGTACAAGGAACCTATAAAACCCTTGGTCTAGATTGCAAAAAGAAGTGATTAGGTTCTTCTTTTTCACAAAATATTAAATATAGATTTAAAGGATGAAGCAAAATCCCACACACAAGAAACAAGACACAAGTAGCAAATAGACACCTAAAGTCAAGGTACAAGCTACTGTAGTATTTAAATCAAAACCCAAAGTCAAGGTACATGTGTGTTGATTAAAGAAGAATTGCAATTTTTTTTGTTCAACCAAAATTCAAGGGCATCATGGATATATCTTTTGTCTCTAATTTGTCTAGTTGGCATCATCAAATTTTATGTAACGTTCTCTAAGAATTAATTCAAAGAAAGACATGGTGCTCTATGGAGAACAAAGAGCATGTTGATTAATGTTCTCTATGAATTAATTCAATCACTATAGTGCATCTCCTCCTTAATCAACATGCTCTTTATTCTCTATGAATTAATTCATGTATGATCTACATAGTGCATCTCCTCCTTAATCAACATGCTCTTTGTTCTCTAATTGTTTTTCTTGAGTGATTGAGCCCTTTGTTTAGGGATATTTGGGTTGGAAGAATCAACTCTTATTGTTAATTTTGGTCTATAAAGTTCAAAAACTAGTCGATGCCTCATAATGATAAATGGTGTTTTGTGTTTTATTACTAGAGAAAGAGGAGAGATTCCTACTCTCCAATCAAGACTAGGACACCAAGGCTTCATTGTAGACAAAATTGATAAGACCAGAAAAATTAGAAGAGCGTATGCAATTGAACAAGATAATACAATGCTACTTGAAGTTGTTCCAAAGGGTTCATAAATAGCTTCCAAGTTGTGTAATTGAACACACCATTTCACAATTGTTGTGCGAGTTACTTTAATTTATGGCAGTGATAATCATTGTCACGAGCTAAATTTTTTGATATTGAATGTTGTACTTAAATCTCATTCGTAGTGAAAAACAATTTTACCTTTACACGATAAGTAGAAATATGGTTTTAATTTGGCTATTAAAATTTAAAATGATTCATTGGCTCGAGGAAGTATACACTTTTCTAAGGGGATAGTCTTGAACATATTTAAAATGCACATTTTGGTGAAATTCTTTTGTGGATATTGTCCATGTATTTGCAATTTCTACCTTGTTATAATTTAATCTCTCTCTCTCTCTCTCTCTCTCTCTCTCTCTCTCTCTCTCTCTCTCTCTATATATATATATCTATATATATATATATATATATATAGAGAGACAGAGAGAGAGAGAGAGAGAGAGAGAGAGAGAGAGAGAGAGAGAGACGATTGATCTTAGTTGAGATACACTCATTACAACCATTTAACTTGTTTATTAAATAAATATGTGTTGTAGTGGTATTGGAAAATTGGGCTATAAAGTGTTGTTACAATCATTAACAATAATCCTAGTAGTGGATGTCAACCGTGGCATAAAATTTAAATGGAAGGCAGTGACTATGTATAGTTAAAACTCCATTTCATCACCACTACAAGGAGAACAACTTTTTACGGAGTTTTTTTATGGAACCTCCCTGAAAAATATATCCCTTCTCTATTTAGAGTGGAGGTTGTTAGTGGAGGCGGGCAACCTGATGTTTTTGTGGAGGATTTTTTACCAATGTGCCTTTAAGGTACATATGTACTGGTGCACACATAAAAAATAATGCACCAATGCTTAAATGTTCAAAAGCACTGTCATACATTAAAATAAAAAAATAGCAAGCACCGATCAAAGCACACTGGTGTTGTTGAACATTATGCCCCAATACGTATCATTGTCATCGCGTGCACCATGGTAGGGTAAAGAAATAAATAAATTACCAAACCGATTTTATTGTTAAACTTCATCTCGTGCTTCCAAACTCTCAAACAAGCACTGATGCTCAACCTCCTTCCAAAGATGCCTTATTTCTAGTGCTCTACAATGAGTTGGATAGCTCCATTGGTAAATTCCACACATTTCCAAATTTTAGAAATTACCATGAATTTTCATTTCCCCTCAATGGTGAAACCATGCCTCCTCGGGACATAAGAGTCCAGGTAAATTGTTTATTACCTTCCTATTTGCATTTTCATCCAATTAAAATTTGAATTTAGCTTGAAATTTGGCATTTTTTTCCAATTCCACGTAGTGCACTTGAACACTTAATCTCGCCTTGAAGCAATATGCTCTATGCTAAATTCATAGTAAGCACCGCCTCCAGTGTGTCTAATATAAATGTATGCACCAGTGTCGTTCAAGGAAGAACATCGCAATAAATTTTAAAAACAAAGTGGTGCATCCTTTGGGACACCATGCAACTAGCACATCCTTAGTTTGGGACCCACACCAATACATTCCATTTAATTAAGCACACTAGTAACTTTACAATCCATAAAATTTAATGTAGTGGTGCAACCATTTTAACCAAATGCACCAGTGTTTTTAATAGAACTGTACCATGATAGATATTGACTGACTTGGCATAGCAAAGTGTCTCATTGGATGCCCCATGACCAATGTTCTATGCTTCACAATGCACCACTTAACAAAACAACTATGCTCCAATATCATGGTAGCATCGGTGCGTTAATAGTAACACATCACATTGCTTAAGTTGTAATAAAACAATTTAACTTAGCAATGCCTATAGGTCCAACAAACACACTGTTGTTGTAAAGAGCACGACACCAAGCCGAATATTTCATAATCTATCAAAGTGGTGTGTCTTATTATATGCACTGCTAAAATATGTGGAGGTGTGAAAATAAGCATGGAGCATCAATGCTTAAACTCTAACAATACGTACCGCGATAGGTTTTGAAAAATAAACACACCGATGCATCTTTTCTAAGGCCTCGTATCTGGTGTGTTATGAAAGATAATGCACCACTAAACAACATGTCAGTGCTCTGGCATAAATGGTACACCGATGCTTTCAATTTAATAAAGTGCACCGATCATTTTTCACACCATAAATTTTAGCATAGCGGTGCATCTTTGTTAATGAAATGAGCCGATGTGGTTAAAAGAACCACACTTGAAAAATATTGAATGATTTGACATGTCAAGGTGTTCATTAGACACCTCATTACTGATGCTCTATAAAACCCAACGTACCAAAAAACACAATGTTGGTGCTACAATAACACATTAGCACCTATGCATTCATATTAGCACATCACACCTCTTAATTTGCAATAAAACAATTTAACCTAGCAGTGACTTTAGGTGCATTGGTGTTGTAAAGAGCACAACATCGTGCCAAATATTCCACAATTTAACAATGCGGTGTGTCTTATGGGACACACCGCTAAAATAAGTGGTGGTGCGATAAGAAACATGACACACTAGTGCATGTTAGTAACAACACTGCATGGCGGTGTTTTTTTATGATATAAAGCACCATTGGCGATGCATATGTTCTGTTTTAGGCCCACCACTTACTTTTCTACATTATTTTGCAAACACAAATTAATTTTAGATTTTTTTAAATGCAAGTTATTTATATTTGTGTTTGTTTTATAATCTTAATTTATTTTATCTATATATGTGCCTAAAAATATTTGTATGTGAATAAGAGACAACGACAATGAGAGGAGGAGAAGTACCAACACTAATGGTCGAAATGTACACATTTTCACGTGAGTGGGAGGCCAGGGAGAGGGAGAGGGAGTTGTTCCCTCCCCATATTTCAAAGAATCCACGTGATTTTTTTATGGATGTTGTCCTCCTCAAGTTTTATTAGGAGGGTACATCCCTCAAGGGGAACTCTTCATTATTAGAACAATTGATTTGTCGTTGAGATCATGGTCAATAGGCATTCAAGGTCGGTCCTGGTCAATGGTATCATCCCATGAAGGATGATGCTTATTTCATAACTAGGTTGTCTAGGAGGGGGGAGAATTGGCCTCATTTCCTTTATCTAGTTCTGGGTGTTGCAGGAGAGACCCAACTTGAATATGTGCAGCGATATGTTCGTCTGAACAATGTTTCCTCTTCATAATTCTAGGTTCGTGGTGGTCAGCTGTGGATAGGTTCATTTCATGGAGAGTAGGTTAGGTGCATATGTCTTATTATMTCGACACTRTYACACACTAGMTCTGAYGGGAAGTGCACTAGTTTCCCTTTTTTCCATTATGTATATAGTTTAGTGTAGAGGCCTYRATTGATTAGGTGGTCAAAGATTTTTTTGACACAATTTTTTTTTGTGTTGGATCATTGTCACACCATTTTAAATGGGATGAGATTCTTCCCATTCACATCAGATTTATTTACATTATTTTTTGAGAGGGTTCATKCCACTCGACCGATAGTACCCCACTTTCCTGATAGGCCCATGCTTGATGCATGTATGCGCATGTGGGGGTAGTTTTTTCCCAAGAGGTGTCARCTTGACTTTTCCTGTACTCTGGTCGATAGGGATGTATGTGATTTTTTAGCTAGAGAGGGAAATGTTGTCCTCGATATTTTACAGTACCTGTATGTAGGGATGTATTGGAGAGGATGTCCAAACATCATATTTACAATAGTCGAGCCACCAGATCGAAAAGTTATATTATCATTATATTTTGATGAATCTAGTTGCATATTTTTATGTATTATTTAATGCACATGTAATTTATTATAACATTTTGTTTCAATTATCTTATTATTATTATTAATATTATTATTATTATCTATTGTTTTGTGGATATTGGCACATATGTTGGGGATAAGCCTCCCCAATAGGATGAGAATATGGAGGAGGCAGAGGACCAACCTATAATACATAGACCCTATGTGCCACATAGGCCAGATTAGAGATTCTAGATAGATATGGTATATCACCTATGTGGTGCCATGATTAGTCACAGAGTGGTACCCACACCGATCAGAGACATATTACGATATGGATGACTATGCCTCATGAAATGATGTTGTTGACGCGTCATATTTTCGGTTTTGTCAACTTCATCGAGAGGTTGAGGGACCCTGCTCATGATCCTACTCCATATCGCTCATCACCAGAACCATTTACATTGTCCTCCTCCTCCTTCTCCTCCACATGAGTCTACACCATCCATATATCCTCATGCTTCCCCTAGCTCCACATGTTTCTACATCATCTACATCTAATACTCCTCCTCCTCCTCCTCCTCCTCCACATGTGTCTTCTCTATCCACTTCCAATCCTCCTCCTCCCCCTCCACATGTGTCTTCTCCATCCATGTATGATCCTCCTACTTCCCCTCCACATGTGTTTACACCATCCACCTATCTTCTTSCTTCTCCTCCACATGCGTCACCATCCACTGATCTTCATTTTCCTCCACCACTTGTGTCACCATCCACCGATCCTTGTCCTTTTCCTTCACATGTGTCACCATCCATCGATCCTCCTCATCCTCCTCCACATGTGTCACAAGATTTTGATGCTTTGGACACTATGTTCACATCGAGTATTGTTGCATAGATTAATATTGATAGAGACATTTGATCGTGTATTGATGTCAACATTTCTTTCTAACATTATTATTAATAAACCCTCTACCTCTAGTAACAAAGACATTGATGCATCTAGCTCTGATGGTGGACCTAACTAGTTGTGGTATTGCTTGACATGTATATTGATTATTTTATATTTGACTTGAAATGTATATATGACATGTTTATTATAGATTATTTTGAGATGTATGTTTGACATGTATATCCATATGTATATCACTCATGTATATTGTTTTTTTCATATAATGTTGTGGTTGTTGTTGTTTGATTTATAAAATGTATTATGAGTATGCTAATGATTAACAATGTTAATGATTTCTGTATTTTTAAGTTAAATTTGAGATGTATCACTCATTTAAATTTACAATTGTCATATAATGTTTAACTTTACTTTTATGAAATCGTTTAATTTGGATTGTGATTGCAAAAAGTTAAAACCATTAATGTCATATAATGTTCAACTTTTCTTCAAGGTGAATTGTTTGTTGTCCAACAAGATACAATATGTTGATTAAACATGTTTAGAAAGAAAAATACTTAAATATGATGAGTGAAATTATTGTGATTTGAATAATTATGTTTTTTTTATTTTATATATTATAATAATAACATTATAATATAATTATTCACTAATAATAATGATTATGATGTAATAATAATGTTATTTAAAAAAATATTATTCAAAGATTACAAGACAAAGTTATAATACAATTGTTTACTAAAATCACAATTTTTATATTATATTAATAGTTAATTTTTCAAAAGATTTATTAATTTATATTATCCAAGTATTATAATATATGAAATTTATTCAATTAAATTTAAAATACTAAATATAAAGAATAATAATACATTTTGATCTATACACTTTGGATGAAATGGTTTCACAATTTTTTACTCTAATACTAACTTTAAGAATCTTTTATTTAAAAAGAATATCACCACACATTTTATAATTAGTAAAATTGATAAAGGTTTCTATACTTTTAGATAAGTATGAATCATTAAAATTTTCCTTAATTCTGACAGGGCTCTAAAAAAATGCTTTTAGAATTTCGATGTCCTTCATATATTGACACTTTTTCAAGGAGAATGTAAAAAGAATGATTAATATGATTATAAAACTAAATGATGGAGTGGAATAGGTGAAGGCCATAATAGTTGCACTAGTTAATGTTGGGAATGCCATCAAAGTTGGGAATGTCATCAAAGTTGGAAATGTCAACAACACAAGTGTGATTCTAGAACTCATAGATGTTGCACAAAGTTATTTTCTTGGAGTTGTCCTTAGAAGTATCATCAGAGTAAGTATATATTTATTTGAATTTTGTTTTTTTCAAACGATAAAAATTTTGAGGTTTGATTTTTTAATATCTTCATTTTTTTCGTTAAATAAAATATAATTTAAAATAAATCTTTACTATCATACGTCACCAACTTTGTGATATCTCAATTAATGCTTTATAATTTAAAGGTTAACATAAACATATGTTAATACAATACAACATAAATTTGTTATAATAAACAATAAAAATGACAATAAAAATATATCAAAACCACATATTATGCTTGTACTATTTAATGTATTTTCAATATGGTGGTTGTAAATGGTTGTTAACTTTTCATATCGAACACAATTATAAAATGAATAAAAAAAAACATAGTTGGCCATTATAGATACCCATAATAAAATGACACATCCACAATATAAATGTCGAAACAAAGAATTTACAAATCATTCTTCGTTGACATCACCATGATTGTCTTCCTCACTTGGCATTGTAACATTGGTGTTCTAAAAAATATGTTTAGATCTTGGTTCATGTCTCAGTATGAACAACCAATCTCCATCCAACACATATAGGTAAAAAACACTTGTTTGCATTGTTTTGGGAAAACATAAGGCTCCTTAGTTTCAACCCACATTTTTTTAGAGTTAATTCATATTATCCCACTATCATGATCTTCCTTTACATTTCTTTGGTCAAAAGTATCACACCACTTGCAATAAAAAACAAAACATTGAAATGATGAGAATTCCACTTGCATGATCTCTTGTATCTTTCCAATGTAACCTAACTTCCCCTCTATTAGGTTTTGATCACGGTGTATAGCATGACTAGATTGGTTGAACTCGACCTCCACTCTGCAATCTCGTGTGATGTGTCCATCATCGACATACTCAGTGCAGAAATATGTCCATATGCCCACATAGATGGGAACAAATGCACCTGTAAAAATATGAACAAAGCAGTGTTTCATATGTCTAATAACCCGAACATTAATAAAAACATAATGCATATTAAAATTCAAATATGCAATATTATAAATTGAATGTGATATCTAGAGAGGTTATTACATATTTGTTGCACATGATCCCTATGTTTAGTGCATCAAGATCTTCTCCATGTGGTTTACAACCAAACACCGCATATTTCTCTTACATCTCGCTAACCACCAAACTACTGTGGACATATTTTTGGCATATTTTCTTTTAAATGATCAGGATAAGGCAGGTTTCTACCTTTCAACCATTTGAATGCTTTTATGTCACTAATCCATTTCATTTTTTTCTCTTCATACAATGCAACCCATGGTAATGTTTTCTCCATGTTGTAAAGAATGAATTTATTGATAACATCAATTCTAAATTCATTGATGTATACAAAAATTCAAAATGAATAGCATGAGATCAAATATATATTATCAAATTAAAGAATGAATTTATTGGGCATCAATTTATAAATTCGTTGATGTATACAAGAATTCAAAACAAAGAGCATGAGATCAAATATATATTACCAACTTCAATGTAAACAATTTCTCTGTACCAAATCGACAAAATATAAGTGACTTACTCTTTATCAAGCACCTTTTTTTATTTGTTTGTAGTAAATCCCCTTCCCTTTTATCCTCATCTTGATGGTCATCCCAACTAACTACCCATGTTGTTTCATAAGTTAGGTTGATGTAGTCACTGGCCTAATAGAACTATTGGTATATTATGTTACTTTATGTACCCCTTTGTCATAGAACCCTCTGGTTTTTCCTTTTTGTCGAACAAACCCCTTCAATTTTTTCATGTACCTCTCTAAAAAGAACATCCAACTACATGAGAGCACCCAAACTAATTCAACCTCATCAGGTAGATGAATTAGAATATGGACTTGCAAGCCCATAAAACTTGTGGCTAGTTCCTTCTCAAACATACAAATAATCTCATCTATCTCTCGACGCCATCGTGGATTTATATCCATATGAATCTCCTTTGATGTGATCCAACATACAAATGTAGATGATTTTGATATGGTTTGTCATAATTTGAGGGGGAATTCATGATTCACATAACCACACACAAACAAAGGATAATGACACTACAAAATAGACACACACATCATTAATTGTCATAAAATTGTGAGTGCATAGCATATTTTTATCGACAGTATAGAATAAGAATAATGTACTCAACATACATATCCTTAAAAGGCTCAGATGGTCATGTGATTTGAACCCCCAAAAATTCCCTTCTACATTGAAGGAATGTCATAGAGTCGACCCATATAAAGAAGGTGCCTTCACACCCAATATAACATCATTTTCCATAGAAATATCTTCTTTATTCAAAATCCATGGGACATCACCTTCTTTACAAGACCAAGAGGGACCAACCTCTCCTCTAGTTTCTTTTCTTGGCCAATGTCTCTTTTTAGTATTTGAAGCAATACGATCTATCCTAACAACCAATATGTCACTTTTATTTGATGATATGTGCCTCCATAAATAAGATGAAACATTTTTTAATGTATGCATGGGATCTAGTAAGTGGTCAATATTAAGATGGAGCCCAATATGGAAGCTCATAAAATACAAATTTTATTTTCATCCCAATCGGAATTTTATCAACATAGGTGATCTAGGAGGATATAAGGAATGCTCACGGAGGTCCAGACCTTGACCCACGTACTCTATCAAAGAGAGGAGGGGTGGTGGAATCAAATTTCAGGATTTTGAAGAAGGTATCTACGACACCAACATCATCCCCTAGTTCATTTTGCTAGAATGCATGTAAAGACATTCCCTCCATGGCTTGGGTATCCTGCAAGAAATAATCCATACCAACCTCTATATCATTTCCTTCATCCCCAACATGTGAAGAACTAGTGTTATTGTAGAGGTTTTGAATTGGTGAATCAGAATGTAGTGGGAAATAAATAGGTGGTAGTTTCAACAATTCTCAGTATGCTTCCTCTCTGAGTTGTGCTCATTTAGAAGCAAGCTCACAACTTGACATCGTAGTTGATCCGGATTATTTTCAGAACGAAATGAAAGAAGATATATTACAATGAGGTACACATAATTTCTAGAAACAAATAAATACAGTAATACATGATTTCTATTAATGAAATAAATGTACAGAGACTGTAAAAATACAGAATGCACGACTAGCTAGAATGGTGGAAGATTTATCTCTGAGAAGAGATGTTATAGATACACTCATTCACAAGAAGATCATTACAATGAGGCTCTGAAGGCCTTTTTATGATAAACATGAATTCCAAAACCCTAGACATCCAAAAACCTAAGCCTAGGAGATGAAGCGCCAAAAGTCATGTGGGCCCCGTTGGGGTAAGTTAGTACATTAACTTCCCAGGGTCGTAACTTTTTCATACGATCTTCGTTTTAGGCATGTGATATCCCGTTGGAAAGGTATTTTTGAGAGCTACAAATTATTCCATCAAAATCTAACTCTATATACATTTTGAATATGGAAATACAAGAAACAATTGTTTAGATCCACAAAACAACCTTGGAAGTACTGAAAGATGTACTGACATGAAAAAATCCAAAATAATCCAGTTGGAATAGGTAGGCGGCCACCAATATCCACTTGAATGTTGTATAGTACTTTAGGACAACCCTATAAGTGTAGAACCCAGAATTACAAAGAAATTTCTCCATTACAGAGAAATGTGTTGAACTGAAAACTGTCCAAATGAGCCAGTTGGAATTTGGAACGAGTGGGTGGCCACCAATATCCACCTGGATAAATCCGCCTCCCTTAGGAATAAATGGTCTCCATTGCATTGAGTTCTTGAGGAAGAGGGGAAATCATTTTCTGAATCTGAATCTTGGTGAGCTACGTGCCTTGTTGGAGAAGTTGTGTTGCTTGGTCTGTGGAAGGCTATCATGAACCTGATGTTGGTGAGGTTGAATTTGTTCCACCAACCTGTTGTCTCTGGGCTTGATGGGGCATTGTGTAGGCACCATTGTAGGTGAATAAACAATATCTTCTTTCTCTTCTACAATATGCTTATGTTGGATAGAATGTGTTGAGGCTGCAGTGGTTGTAGTGTCCTTCTATGCATCCTTTGAACAGACTGTGAAGAGGATGCATTTTACAGTATGAGAGATTAACTTGTGGTATTTTTTTGGTGGAACAATAGTCGAAAATACCTCTGGTATCCTATAAAGCTAACCCCCCAGAGTAATAATGACATTACAAAGTCGAGAATCATAAACAACATAATGTTTCCACATATATGGTTGGCCCAAAACAACATCACAGACATCAAGAGGGGAAACATCACACACTACCCATTCTTGAAGGGTTAGATGCCATAGGACATGCGAAACTGCTGGCTGACACGAAGGTCTCGTCCATGGTGAAGCCACCCAATGTTGTATGGCTGCAAGTGTGGTGTTGTCGACAACCCCAACTATTTGACGACCTTAGTTGAGATGAGGTTCTTTTGGTTGTCGTTATCAACAATGAAATGAAATAGGGTCCCCGTCACCCACATCTGTGAATGGAAGAGGAACTCCCCCTCTTCAGAATCTAAATTTTCTTCTAGTTGAATTGTTGTGGTCATGACAGTAGAAGTGGGTTTTGCATCAATGATCTATCTGTTTTCAATATTTTCTGGATCAAATTCTGAATCAGGGTTATGCTCCTTATCTTTGACCTCGGCCACCAATGACTATTTTGAGCGACGTTCATCGGTGTTGTGCCAAGGAATTTTGTGGAACTCGCACCACTTCCCAGTGTCATTCTTCGTCTTTCCTTTACCCTTCTTTTATTATGTCTTGGACTAGTTTTCAGAAGGTTGTTGGGTAGGGTCATCTTTACCATGCTTTGGTTGTTGCATATTTGCAGACCCAAACTCCCATTTTTTCTGGTGCCTAAACTATTGCTCGATTTTGACAACATATCGATAGGAATCTCCCAATGGTGAGATGTTTAGGAAATGCATTTTGGTTTGGATGTATCTATGTAGAGCCCCATGTCATTTTAGAATAAGATGTCGCTTAGAGTCTTTCATACCCAGCTTGGTGTGCAAGGTATGGAAAGTATTTATGAACTCTGACATTGTTTGGCTCTTCTCTTGATGCAGTTTGGTCCATATCATGTATTGGTCTTCATAGTTATCAACATGGTAGTATTGTTCCTTGACCACATCCACAAAAAAATCCCAAGTGGGATCAGCCCCAGATATTCCATATTCCTCTATGGAAATTTTCTCCCAGTAAGTTTTCCACCAATGTTTGACATGGGAGAGATCCTTGAGGAGTGTGAAGGTGATCTTTTCCTTGTCAGAAAAATTATGAACAGAGAAATAACCTTCTAACATATTCAACCATTTTTCTAAGGCATTCGCATCTATATGACATTCAAATATGTGAATATCAAAATTAACTTATACCTTGAAGGGAGAGGCTCCTCCAAAGTGTCTTCTTGATGAATATGCACTTTCTTCTATCGACAGACATTGAAGGACATGGGAAAAATTTTCCATCATTTCATCCCTCTGTCACACGAGATCTTACTCAAGCAACAGGTTAATAGAATATTCTTCTCCACCATTTTTCTTTTCTATCGCCATAGAGGGTTTCTTGGGCATGCGAGAGTGATTGTACTCAAGAGAGACAAGCTCGAGACCCAACTTTCTATACTCAGAATTCGTCGAGGACATGCACTGAAAAATGATCAAGAGTAGCCTGCTCCGATACCACTGATCCAGATTATTTTCAAAATGAAATTAAAGAAGATATATTACAATGAGATACACATAAAAATTGCTATAAACAGAGAAATACAACAATACATGATTTCTATTAATGAAAGAAATGTATAGAGATTGTAAAAATATGGAATGCAAGACTCACTAGAATGGTGGTGGCTTTATCTCTGAGAGGAGATGTGACAACTACGCTCATTCATAAGAAGATGATTACAATGAGACTCTAAAAGTGTTTTTATGATAAACATGAATGCCAAAACCGTAGACATCCAAAAACCTAACCCTAGGAGATGAAGTGTCAAAAGTCATGTGGGCCCCGTTGGGGTAAGTTAGTACATTAACTTCCCAGGATCGTAACTTTTGCATACGATCTCCATTTTGGGCATGTGATAGCCCGTTGGAAAGGTATTTTCAATAAATATGCATTATGTTGTCAAACTTTGACTCCTTATATAGTTTGAATTTGGTAAGTGGATAAAACATTGTTTAGAGCCCCAAAATGGCCTTGGAAGTACTAACATGAAAAATTTCAAAATAATCCAGTTGGAATAGGTGGGAGGCCACCAATATCCACTTGGATGCTATGTAGGGCTTCAAGACAACCCCGTAAGTTTAAAACCCACAATTACAAAGAAATATCCCCATTATAGAGAAATGTGTTGAACTGAAAACTGTCCAGATGAGCTAGTTGGAATTTGGAACAGGTGGGTGGCCATCAATATCCACCTGGATCAGTATTGGGATGCACCGATAGATGGTAGACAGGTCATTCACCATCAAAATCTTGATTGTAAAAATATTGAACATTACACTGATAATATTAGTAACAAAATGCATTTAATATTTTCAAACATTATACCAAACATTTATTAGAAGCATGGAATTTTTTTTCTTAATAATAAACATGAAATCAACCACTTTATAAAAAAATGTCAAATTAAGAAATACATTTACATTAGTTTCATTGAAAATACAAAAATACAATTACTCAATCATCTTTTTCATAAAAGAGATCCAATTCAAGGTGTAGTATCATTGACCTAGGATGGTGGCTGAAAGATGGTGTGTTATTATTGGTAGGGTAACACAACTATCCATTTTCATGAAACATATGCTTGTGGTATCTTTCTCCTTATAAGATCTTGTGTAATTTTGGGACTACTATAATATCTTGCACAAAATTCAATGAAAATTTATTCAAGTGCACATGCATACATAACATAAACTCAATGAGATAAATGAATTATAAATAAAATCTAGACATACTACAATTAGTGGGAGAGAAATTGAAGGACTTGCAATGATATGGAATGAGTTGGAATCTGAAGAATTGGCCATTTGATATTATAATTCTTTTTTTGCTGCATTTGAGCAAAAATCGTCATCTTGGGAAGCATAGAACAATATAACTTCAAACATAATTTTGAATTACTTTTATAAATTAACGGTGCGCTTAATCGTATAAAGACGACTCGGTGCATTGTGATAAAACAAGAACAATGATGCATTTAATTGAGAGAAGCACCAAAAACTAACCTATGTTATTACCTCTACAAAGAAAAACCTCTAAAAATTTTAAATGTGGATGTTTGCATTTTCATTTTGCAAATTAAACTATTTTCCGGTGCGTTAGTACTTACACACTGCATCAGTGTGTTTCTAATTGTATAGTGCATCGGCTGAAGAAAATCAAAAAATAATGCACGCTTACTATCAATGCATTGAAATTTATTAAAAAAAAAAGGCAGTGTGTTATACATACACACTGCATTGGTGTGCTACTCACTATATAACACACTAAAAAGGTAAGTTATGAAAAACACATTGCGTGCATTTATCATCAATGCATTGAAATATACAATGGAAAAATGAGTGGAAACTTTAATCTTTATGTTTATAAATGAAAACCATATTATTTTTTTCTTTTTTTTTCCAAAATTTACAAGGGAGATTTGCACAACATAGATTTATCAAAAAAGACTTTGGAGTAGGTGGATTTTTTTTAAGAGATAAATTCGAAAGGGATTATTGTAGGTCACATACAAATCTACAAAGGAGAAATTCCAGGTATATGATTTCATTCTATTAATCATCTTAATCTTTTCCCTATTTGATTCAAACAATTTTTAGTGCATTCCCAAACAAAAAAAGGCTTTCATAGTTACCTTCGATATTGAAAGCCCTAATTTCCTTACAGTTTTTTTGCTTTCCCTTTCTATATTTTACAAGGAGGATTTTTTTTAAGAGATAAATTTGAAAGGGATTATTATAGGTCACATACAAATCTACAAAGGAGAAATTCCAAGTATATGATTTCATTCTATTAATCATCTTAATCTTTTCCCTATTTGATTCAAATAATTTTTAGTGCATTCCCAAACAAAAAAAGGGTTTCATAGTTACCTTCGATATTGAAAGCCCTAATTTCCTTACAATTTTTTTTCTTTCCCTTTCTATAAATGGAAAGCCAAAAAGACTGGCATATTTAGAGCTCGCGTCTGACAACAGAAGACTATCTGCAAAATCTGACAGAGCAGATGTCGACTAAAAAATTTGAATGCAGCAATCCGATCACACTTTTGATGGTTGTAACTGTTCTGCTTATATATAAGCAGTTTTGATATTTTGTAATGGTCGATGGTTGAGCTAGGCTCCCTTATTGTAATATTTTGATGAAGAACACCGGTTCTCTATTTATGTAACTTGATTTGAGACTTCTTAATTAATCTAGGTCAACTTTCTTCTTCCATCTTATTTGCCTCTGATACTGAGAGAGTTTATGATTGACTGATTCACATGGATTGTTGTAACTGTATTATGATGAATGTTTAATTATAGTGTTGTTATAATGTCTTTCAGTTTCCTTAAAAATTTGAATTCAAGAAGATCTTGTGTTTGATTTTTTTCCTCCTTACACTACTGAAAGACCTGATGTCTATAGCAGACCTCTACACTTTCTCACCAAAGTCTTCCTCCTATTCACTTTTACTCCAACTTACTAATTGAAGTTTATACAAGAACTTAATTGCTTGTGCATTCCAGCCCATACTTTCTGAGTTAGAACGTTATTATCTCGAGTCTTATCCATTTGACCCCCTTAAAACTCATTTACATTTACTGTATAAACTGATGGGTACCGGGCTTATCCTCATTACAGTCTGAGGGTGATTCATAGTGCTAACAATTTGTATGTAGATGATTTACATTTTTACAAATAACTTAGGTGTGATTTGTTGGATAACACATTAATGAAACCATTATATCAAAATTCAAGAACAAAAATACAAAAAAATATTATTATAAAAAAAATTGATTATGAGATGATTAATTGAAAATTTGTAAAAAAACAATTAATTAAAATATATACGTATTAGTGCATTGTATTCTTATGAACTCACTA
>JZKD02S2428215.1:0-17237 GCA_000966675.3 Picea glauca
GATTGAAAGTGTTTTATTTTGTATAGTTCTAATAATTTGATTTATGAAGCAGTCTATCCGGCACTACCAGACACCATGTAATCCAGTACCGAATCCATTCCAGTACCCAAGACAGTTTTGATTCGGTACCAACTCCATTCTGGTACCAAGGTGTGCACTATTTCGGTACTCCTTCCTCTGTTCTATTCCGGTACTAGACTCGCGACTGTGTGCAATCTGGTACCAAAACCTCTGTTTCCAGAATGTGCCAGTTGGACTGGGATAATGGTGAAGATTTCGAGAAGACAGTTAGATAGAAGCATTTGAATCAGTTTTCCAGTTGCAAGAGACTCCATCGCTCATGCACTTCATGTCATGAGGATGGAGTCGACTCCTCAAAATTCGATGTAGATCTTAATTATGGAATTTCCCGAACTGTTTAATGTTTATCCATAAATATTGGTAGTATCGACTTACCTTATATAAGGGATGCTGTGTAGAGAGGAATGTAGGAAATATACGTTAAGAATCAAACAATACTTGTCATCGTGATGTATGAAGTAAAAGACTGTTGATCCAATTTACCAGCTGAATTAATACAAAAGATCTTTCATGTCAATTCTTGGATGTGAGTGGAAGTTTTAGTCTGTTAACTCCTTAAGAGGTTCCTTGTTGGTTTGGTAATGACCCACCACCCCAACTAAGGTAAACCTCATTGTATATGTTCTGTGTGTTTGTGTGGATAGTTTATAGCAGTGTGTGTGTGTGATTAATCTTTAATTCATTCTCAGGATTGAGCATCGAGTTTATTATTTTGGATTGGTGCGTAAGAACAAGTGTTATATCGAATAGACATTTTATTCTCAGATGTTGAAGATAGTTATCTCGTAATTTGAAGTGTGAGACTGATATTTTAAGTTTATGATTGTAGTATCACAAGGGAACATGAGACTTTATCTTTCATCTTCATGTGCTGTAATAAAGTCTTTCAGTTATACTGAATTTCCCTCGTGTTGGTTTGATTGAGTTACAGGAGGTTGAGGTTGGATTTTATTTCAAGAATGGTTGGAATTGATTGTTTTGACTGCTACAGGAGACAAGCTTCTTAAAGTTCATCTTTTCAATACAAGTGCCTAACATGAACAAACTTGTTTCTATGGGACAACATTTCTTTGAGTGACTATTTGTCTAGGTTTCATTATCAATTTTCTCTTTTAGGTTCAGAATAGACTTTGAAGTATTTAGAGATCTTAGAAATGCAATTTTTATGTTATTAATTATTTCCTATATGCAACAGACTTAGATAGGTTACTTGTTCTCGACACATATGGTGTAACGACTCTTTCGATTATGAATCCCGAATTGACATTTAAATGAGTGTGAGATACCAACACTAACTAAGAAGATGGTCTACCTAGGGATCAACACTCTATCAATCTACTTTCTAAAGAGATGATTCTTTTCAATTTTCGTTAATTAACAAATTATATTAATGAGATTTAAGTAATTCTAGGATTATGAACTATTTACCCTAAGCAAATTTAAACAATGAATTGATGGACTATTTCTAAATAAACAAATAGAAATCTATTTTAAAGCTAGTTAATCTATTCAATATTTTTTAAGTAAGCAACAACAAGTAAGCTATTTATGAGTTATTTGATATATCTTTCTCTGAGAAAATAAGCAAGTAAACAAATAACCTATCAAGACTATTTTGACAAGTGAACTCTATTCTTAAAAAGAACTCATAACTATTTCTATTTCGCGAAGAATAAATTTTAATATACTTAATCAAAAGTAAAAGAGTTATGACTGTATTCAAATTTTAATTGATCAAAACTATTTCTATCTTATAGTAAAAGGAAAGAAAGTATTCAAAGGTAATGATTATGTCTTCAGTGTTGAATAACATCACAGTGACATCTGGCTATTAGTGACAGTTCAACAGGAATTAATTCAATGTTGACTTCTACAGAGAAATGGAAAGTATGAATAAGGAAATCTAAAGAAAGCTTTGCCATCATAGAAGAAACACTAAGTCTTTCGGGAATCCATGTGATCTATAAACTTTATACATCAATCATTAACAATTGAAAGCACTCTTATTCAAATATATAAACTCATGAACTCATGATTAAAAATCCTAATTCAAATTCACTCTGTGCAAACTTCTAATTCTTAATCATTGTCAACTGGAAATTACAATTCAAATCCATAACTGAGACTTCATGATCTAAATTGAACTAATTCTATCATTAAAAATCATATTTCAAAATTAACTAAAATGCTTCTAGAAATCACAATCCAAAATCTATTTCTATCCTATCATACTAAGGTAAAATCAATAAACAAAATAGATCTACAAGGAATAATTAAAATGGCAATTAAATCTATCTCAATTAAATCTATGAAAACTTGAAACAACTAATCTATCAAATATTGCAAACAATCTTAAACTAATACTCTGTTTACACTAATGCTCTATCTAAGTTAATTCTCTGTTTACCACTGGTGCCCCCCCCAACAGGTCGTGGCTACACTCCAACAAGAAAACACAAGTACTTGACTCAATGCAATGTTGTCATTAATAAAAAAAACAGAGTCTGGAACAAAGTTGTAGATAATGTCTGTATTAAAGAGTAAAATTCTTCTCAAAAATTGTGTCTTTAGTCATGCCATAGGTAGTGGTATTTATAGATGATTTACAACTTGAGAGGTCGACCACTAGAAGGGTCAACCTCCTCTAAAAACAAAAAACTCATTAAATGAGTTCGACCAACAACATCTTCTAGAAATTTTGTGAGCCACTCAACGATCACTACAACCACCCAATCTAAGGTGTGTCGAGATCTGTAGCTGGAGGCCACAAGGGGGCACAAAACCCAGATCACTGATTCGTCCACCACAAGCCGCCAATGTACCAACTACCAGCGCCAATGCACTCCAAGTGCCGGATGGAGTGTCAGATTGCATGCCAGATCAAGTGTTGAACGAAGTGTCGGACGAGGTACCAGATGGAGGATCAGACCGCGATTTTTCCCTATTGCAAACAAACCATGCATTAGATATTTATAAACATCGAAATGAACTGAATTAATCACAAAATCATTACAAAAACACCAATTATACATACTTGATGCGAATTCATGGTGAACTGATATATAAACCTTTGAGAATCCTTCAAAATGGATAATATGAAGCATAACATATGTAATATATATGCAAAAAGGATTTTATCATCGCAATAAAACAATCAAAACATGAACCCAACATTACCCCCATGCCTAAGGAGTTGCAGGTCCCTCTACAAAAAAAAATGAATCACCTGACATAACTAGACTTGTGAAGGAGGGGGTGGATTGGCTTTAGAATGTTCTCCCTCTTGTCCTGGAGATTTTGTCTTGGGCCTTTTACGATGTTTCAATTGCGTCCAGAGGCTGCGATTGGTGGTGGTCATTTGATCAACCAATCATTGGAGAGAATTCACTTTTTCTTGTAATATCGTATTGTCATGATGTAGATGCCTATCCATAGTTTTTCACTCTTCCAACTGTTGAATCAACTGATCATTTTCTTGTTGTAATTTCTCAATAATTGGGGTATGATCAGATGGTTCAAAATAAGAGGGCTTGGATCCCTTGATGGATTTATAATTTATATCAAATTTGGAAGATGATGTAGGCATCTGGGAGGTAGGAGTAACAAAGTGCTTGTGAGAGGGAATAGGTTCATATTTTACTTCTTTATCAGGATCAAACTCTTCTGCATAAACTTATCTGAGTCTTTTATGGGTGATTTTGTTGGCCATTGACCAAGCTTTGAGGAAACATTGGTCGTGTTTGACCACTTTTGGGACTTCGACAGGCTGGTCGAAGATGGAGCGCCCAGGCGGAGCGGAGATCGCGTGATCTCGCTTGTTTTGTGGTCTTGTGGACCCAACAAAGGGTTTTAGGGTTTATGTAATGGGTTATGGGATGTCGACCCATGGGTTTACCCATGTCTAGACCCTTTTGTAAAAGTATATATAGGAATTAATGTACTATAGAAAGTAGTAGAAGCTTAGTGCAAGCAATGTAAGATTAGTGTTAGCTATGTGCACAATATGTTTGGCTTAGTGTAAGAGATTGGAAGTTTCTTTGTGTAATCTGGATGTGTAAAGTAAGGCTTTGTGCTATTAAGGAGTTGGATCTGTGCCTTGACCCAATTTAGGGGAAGGTGGATCTAGTGCGCTGTGCACAGATCACCTATCCACTACGGAGTTGGGATCTGTGGTTGTGTGCACAGGAGAAAATGAATATAAGAAGATCAAATACTAATAAAGAAGAAGAAGAAGAAGTTTATGGACGTAGCCCCACACTGGGGTGAAACATGTATATCCCGCGTCTTGATGTTCTTTGTGCGATGTTGCTTATGTGATTTATGCTTAGTGTTGTTGTTGTAATGTATGATGAATACATCTAATGTTGTTTGTTAGTGCTTAATGGTATTTGAATGTTAGATCTAAGCTAATGCTATGTGCTAAGTGATTTTAAGTGCTGATTTTGATTGTTAATGCACTGCTATGTCCTTAGGGTTTTATCTGCAATGTGAATGAGACTCATGAACTGATGCATATTGTTGGATAAGTGCTATGTTAAGAGTTATAATCACATATCTATGTCCCAGCCTAGTTGTAGACACCCGAGTCCTCTGTGATAAGAAAGGAACTTGACCTGAAGAAAAGCGTTATAATAAAGGTAAGATAAGTGGAATTTTTTTCTTCGAAAGTATGAATCTAGGTATGTTTAATATATTTTTCCCAGTCTGAAAACTAGGGCACAGTTAGAAGAAAGAGTTGATCGGAATAAATTTGATAGAAATAGAGAAAAATATGTTATTCCTATGCACATAAAGAATTTTTGGACTAATAAGTGGATGCAGGAACTTGGAAAGAATTTTTGCAGATTGCAGGTCCAATACTATGATCCCAGTGCGCAGTACATGAGAGGTTGGGGATCATTTAAAAGAAAGAGATGATTGACACTGTGTTACAATTGAAGAAGACCGGGACATCTTGCTAAGGAATGCCCTGGTATAGGTCTTATTTGTCTTTGTTGTAAAGCTATTGATCATGAGGTTGAGGATTGTCCAAGAATGATTGCTAAAGTTGAAAATATGAACATGAGACAAGAAAACTATGAAGAAGGTCAAGAAACTAAGGATCTGTTAGAGAACCAGAAAGAGAAAAAATCAAAGAAAGATCATACTATGTTAGTACAGTTAAAAGAAGCAATGGATGACCACAAGGATGTCARTGTGCCGGAGATATTGAAAGAAAAACAACRCATAGTTATAAGAATAGAAGAATTTGACATAGAATGTGTATTAGATGAAGAAACACATGTGAACATTATGCTATAAAGMACTTGGGAAATTTTGGGAAAGCCTACTATGATACCTTCAYTGGGAAGGATAGGCTTGTTTAAAGGAAAGATGATAACCCTATGTGGAAGAGTTACTAATATACCTATGATTGCTCATGGAACTGCGATTRAAGAAGAATTTGAAKTTATTAGGTTTATTGAGAACAACGCCCCTTTCCCACTTTTATTAGGAGAGACTTGGATTGAGAAAGATCAGATCAGAAGAAAAGAAGAGGAGGAAGCCACAAAACAGAAATAAAAATAATTAAGGGACCTCATAACCAGAAGAATAGAGCAACTAATAGAAGAACAAGAGGATAATTCGAAGCAACAGAGGGCAAGAGAACTAGCTGTCGAAGTTGCAAGAACACAAGAAGACTTGAAGAACCTACCCATGCAAGAAAGAAGAATACCTACCATGGAGTTAATGAGAGAAGAGGTATTACCTTCAAAACCTTTGAGAGAAAATCAACAGTGTGAAGTTACCATGCTAAGATAATATAAGAATACAAATGGAAAGAGGAATCTAGAGACTTCGCTCACAGGAAAGAAGGCAAGGAAGCTCAGTAAGAAGAAAGCCAAGTTAGAAAAACTATGGGAAGTTCCAGAAAAGACTTCGCAGGAGGAAGATCTATAGAACTTGAACCTCGCTGGAATAGCAGAACCACGCAGAATGGGACTTTTCCATGGCGAAGCTGTATGATCATTGGAGGCACCTCGACCATTAGAATGCCGCTCTAGAATGGCTAGAAACACAGTTATTTCTGGAAATAACATTGTTGGACCATTGAGACCGCACCATAACAGACTGATTGGTATTGATTGAGACATTCTTTCCTTTTGGAGGAACCTATTATGACTCTTTCGTATTTAACCCACCGGACGTTGATTCGGGACCAATTTTTGCAAACTGTGATATCCGAGCTAACAGAGAATCCACTGTATCGCGCTGTGATTTCTAGACCTTGCCATACATTTTATTACCTCGCTTGCCTGTTCGCCTACCCGATTTATTTTGTTACAAGTGAAAATGTTGGGCGAACCAAGCATGTCAGAGAAGTATGTGGAGGAGATTCTTGTAGACCTCATGGCTGAGAGAACCATGTCTATAGGAATACATGTGTCGTCGACTGGAGGATTGCAAGAATCCCCATCCACTAGACGACGTTCTAGCCACACTGCTGATAAGTGAAGCAAACACCGCGACAATCTGGCTAATGCGAAGCATATCCCATCAGTCTTGCCGAAGTACATACCATCTTTGGCTAGCACTGTGAACCATGACAGTATCCCGCATGAATTTGAGTACACATTGATCATCGCGTACATCTCGAAGGGGATACATGTAGTTGGACCCCAGTTAGGACATATCCCAGCTTTGAAGAACAATGAATTTAACCTCAGAGATAGGAAGAACTACACGATGCTCACGCCACATAGGTACTTGATGAAGATGACTGGGAAGAAGCCATGCATAGTCTCCCAGCCATGGATTAAGGAGCTCGAACAATCAACGATACTGAATGTGATGAATATCCCTCACTTCAGTCGACATCAAGAGGTTAACTCTTGCGTTAAAATCCTCATGTCATGTTACCATGGAGGGTAATTTTGGCTTGATAGCCACGACATTGTGGATCCGATGCTGATCCACCTCATCACAAGACTGAGCATGTAGGGATTGGATCCTCAACAGTTCTTCCTAGGGAAGACTTCCGACCGTTCCCCAACACAATGCATAAAGGAAGACTATGGAGATGTATAAAAGGGGAAGCGAGGCTACAACGTAGATTCCATCCAGGATGGCGCAGTGCGCATAGCTTGTCAGCTTATAGTTGGTAAGATCGTCAGAAAGAACCATCCAACACAGGTCACATGATTTGTAGTAGAACTCATAGGGAAGTGTGTAGAAGGAATACAAATGGACTGAGCGATTTACCTCATCAACGAGATCGAGAAGGATTTCTGTGAAGCTCAGGATCAGGGCTACGAGTTTCATTTTAGTTGGCTATTGGTTTTAATTGCATTTGTCACTTGGCAGATGCCAGAAGGAGCGACATTTCCAGAAGTTGAGCCATCAGAGCCATTGGATGTAAGGTTCTCGACCTTGTGGTATACAAATGACATGTCAAAGCAGTGGTAGTCGAACGCTGTCTTCCATGCTTATTACTAGCAGCTGAAGCGTGCCATTGAGGAATTTCCACGAATGACCCCGAATACACTGCACCAATACAAACCACTAGTGAAGTTCCACGCAGATCGACACTTTATCTACATTATTGTGCACAGGGATGAAAGTAGGGAGGAACTGCAGTCTTAATATAAGATGCCCAATGAAGATATGAAGAAGATCACCAAAGAATAGCCATCAGAGTTCCTTGTACCGGGGGAATATGCAAAACTCTCTGACCACGACATCATCGAAAGTCCCTTGGTCACTCGTGTTGAACATGATGGACATTCTTGCATGAAGAAAAAGAAGAAAAAGGAGGAAGTGCATAACATAGAAACTGATGAGGAGGAAAACGCCTCAGAGGAAAGTAGGCCTGACTCACCCGCAGGAGGAGGAGGAGACGAAGTGAACCAATAATAAGGAGGGGAAGAAGGAGAAAATCAAGACAAAGGTGAAGTTACACCATCAAAGGATACCCTTACCGAGGCCGAAACATCAAAGAAGAGGAAGGTTTCTTCATAGAAACCCTCAGCAAGAAAGAAGACCCGAGCCAATAAGCCTTAGTCGAAGAATGTTCTCACAATGGACGATGTCAATATTATCATCGCAGCCATAGAAGATGCTTCAGAGGATATCTTGCAAAGACATGGAGTGAATTAGAAGAAACTATATGAATGAATCGAGAAATATCTCAAAGACATACATCAAGCCATCTATTCGAGCTGCGCAATACCTACTACATCTTCTTCGTCAGAAATTGCAGAATTGGGGGACCAACCCAACCAATTATGAAGGTTAGCAGATGCAACAGAGGCTCAATTTCATCGAGTCCAAGAAGAAAAGGAGTAGGCTATAGAATCCTTGAAGCAAGAAAAGGAGGAGGTCTTAGATCAACTTTGTGTTGTGTAGAAGGAGAAAGATGAAATTAGGGCGATGTTTAAGGAGGACAAAGAAAAGATCTAGAAAGAAAAAGACCAGCTGCTCGTAGAGAAGACTATGGTTAAAGAAGCAGTGACTAAAGAAATTCTCTCTATGTTGGGCTTGGCACAAGAGGAAGAAGAGTCAACTGAGATTCAAGTAGTAAATATTGTTGAGGCCATTCAACAGCTTCAAGCAAGAGTAACGAAGTTAGAAATTCAAGCAGTGCCGAGCACTCCGCAAGAAGTGCGTGATCAAAGGGAAGAAATAGCCAAGAGAGCAATTGGAAAGATCAGGGAACTCACCTCAGATTGTAAGCAATTGATTGATCATAGTGCACAGACCTATGAATGCCTCACAGAAGATTCAAAGCTGAGGAAACTGGAATCACATCTCCAGGAGGCGCAACGATAGGCATCCACCATCCAGGCACATATGAAGCTTCTTACTTCATTCGAGAGGATGAAAATATCATAGGAACATCACACAGTCCAACAATAGGTTACTTCCATCCAGAGTAGAGTTATGGAGGTTACAAAGAGACTCTAGCTGGTGCAGGATGAAGCCTGCATGCTTTTTGAAGATATTGAAGGACAAGGCTCGTAGATGGAACAAGTGGTTATGATAGTGGAACAATGCCTGGAAGGGCTTGTTATAGAGCAACTGATTTAGGAGTTTTCCGAGGAGGAGGCTCTGGAGAAGTAGCAAGTTAAGGCATATCGAGCTAAGATCGAGGCCTTTGAAGCATTATTGCCTAGATCTAAGTGACTCGGGACGAGTCACAGGTGAGTGTTGGGGGCCTGTTGGCCCTTGACCAAGATTTGAGGAAACATTGGTCATGTTTGACCACTTTTGGGACTTCGACATGCTAGTCGAAGATGGAGTTCTTAGGTAGAGTGGAGATCGTGGGATCTCGCTTGTTTTGTGGGCTTGTGGACCCAACAAAGGGATTTAGGGTTTATGTAATGGGTTGTGGGA
Source organism: Picea glauca (assembly GCA_000966675.3). Classification (NCBI taxonomy): domain Eukaryota; kingdom Viridiplantae; phylum Streptophyta; class Pinopsida; order Pinales; family Pinaceae; genus Picea; species Picea glauca. Next base: position 9,454 of record JZKD02S2428215.1, read on the forward strand.
TGTCGAGCCATGGGTTTACCTATGTCTAGGCCCTTTTGTAAAAGTATATATAGGAAGGAATGTAATGTAGAAAGTAGTAGAAGCTTAGTGCAATAAATGTAAGAGTAGTGTTAGCTATGTGCACAGTATGTTTGGCTTAGTGCAAGAGATTGGAAGTTGCTTTGTGCAATCTGGCTGTGTAAAGTAAGGCTTTGTGCTATTAAGGAGTTGGATCTATGCCTTGACCTGATTTAGGGGAAGGTGGATCCAGTGTGCTGTGCGTAGATCACCTGTCCACTGCGGAGTTGGGCTCTATGGCTGTGTGCATATAAGCAGATGAATGTAAGAAGATCGAAGAGTAATAAAGAAGAAGAAGAAGTTGGTGGACGTAGCCCCACACTGGGGTGAACCACGTATATCTTATGTATTGATGTGATTTGTGCGATGTTTCTTATGTGATTTATGCTTAGTGTTGTTGTTATAATGTATGATGAATACATATAATGTTGTTTCTTAGTGATTAATGGTATTTGAATGTTAGATCTGAGCTATGCTATGTGCTAAGTGATTTTAAGTGTTGATCTTGATTGTTACTGCGCTACTATTTCCTTAGGATTTGATCTGTGATGTGAATGAGACTCATGAACTAATGCATATTTTTGGATAAGTTCTCTATTAAGTGTTATAATCGCAGATCTATGTCCCATCCTGGTTGTAGATGCCTGAGTCCTGCAACTCCCCCTTGCCTCTACCTCGGGTGAGACTTCATCTGCTTTGCAGGTGTTGCCGAAAGGGCTGGTAGTTTAGGTTTTGTTGGTGTGCTATTGAAGCGATGAACCCTGGGTCTGCCCATGTGCCAATAGATTTCAATATCAGAAGACACTTGGATAGGATCCGAAGTGCTTGGAGGTTTTAAATTAGGTTTTCCACTTGCACTTTGGTTACTTCTTTGAAAGATTCCCCTTTGAATCAATTGGATCCTCTTCTATTCATAGGGACTGAAGGAAATTCTTGCTGAAATGCATCTTATAAATTCTTAGGTTGAGGATCAACATGTGTTGAGGGAAATGGAGAATTATCAGAGGGCTTTTTGGTTTTCTTGCCTGATGAGACTACAGGGGAATCAAAAAATTTCTTGGCCTTTTTTTCCAGAAAGAGAGATAGTTTGAGTTGGAGGGTTTGGAGTCTTTGGAGAATGAGGCTTAGATGGAGTAACAATCCCTAAATAAATTGATCTCTTGCTGGTCTTGACTGTGAGATGGGGGTTTGAGAATTGATAGAGGAATTCATCCCATGTCTTGCCCTATGTTTTCAACTCAGTTATGAAAATCAATTTGATGAGGTCATGGTGGAATAGACTGTTATGAGGATTGGCCAAGTTTTTACAAACTTGGGAAGAGATTTTCTCAAGAATTTTCAAGAAGTAGAAAGGAAAATTCATGGGCTTATTAAATTGGAAATGATCTAACAGACAAAAATGGAAAGCTTTGAAGAAAAAGTACCTACCTTCACAAGTGATAAGCCTGGTAATGATGATCAGGGGATTAATCAATTCATCCTTGATCCATTATTTGGAGTACCCTTTAGCTCCAAAAACATTTTGAAATTCAGGCTTGAATACTCTGTTGTAGCTTGGTCGTGGCAATTGATGGTGTTTGAACCATCGATCCCCAACCCGTGGAAATTTCGTGGATGAGAAATTTGACTCCTCAAAGACCAAGAAGTCCAGATACCCTACATGTGCCAACCTCCCATCGAACCCAAGAGATAATTGCAATGAGACACAATTGTTGTGGCCCTGTAGATCGACCAAGAATGGTCCCCACCCTGCATGGAGGAAAATCTCTCTACACTCTACGAATTCGGGAATGGATAGAAGATCAACATAGGAGGAAGGTTCATAGTGTTTAGGCATGGTTACAACATGGAGAATGAACAAAAGAATTTAATTGGGTAGAGGGTGAGTGCGACATAACAAGCAGGGGATGAGTATTATGGAAATTGGGGTAAAACACCTGATTTTTAATGCAATTAAGGTGGAAACGGTTGAATTTGTGAGCAGATTCATCACACATGATCGCCATGTGTGACTATTATTGCACATCATTTGAATTTTGAATTGTGTACTTTGGAGGAAAATGCAATCATGTGAGAATTAGATCAATGCCAAGTCTTCGAATTGAACATTTGATCATAAAAATGCATTAAAAAGTTTGAATTTAATTATCAACACGAATTTTTAACAACATACCATTCAATTCATATTAACTTACCAATGAAACAGGCGTATCAATTCAAACGATCATTTTTTTTTTCATGAAAATCATGGTCATTTACAGTATGTGCATACCTCATCCGATCCTCCATATGGCACTTCATCCGGTCGTCCAGATGGCACCCCATCTGATCTTCCAAATGGAACTCCATGTGGCATTTCATATGGTACTCCTGTGCAAGTAGAAATTATCCCCATTATAATGGACGTTCACCCATAACACTCAGCTTGGGCAATTTCTGATAGTCATGATGAACAAGAGCATGGACACGATAAGTGTAAATAGAATGAACCTTGTCATCGTTCTTGTAACAAAAATCTGTAGTGAGCATTTAATAGTCTTTAATTAACACAAATAACCAGTTAAGAAGTCTTTCATTAAAAATGTACAACAAGATTATAACACACAGTGATGTCAACAGTATAGAATTTAGCATTTTAATAAAAACAACTGCTGATATAATAGCCCAAAATATCGTGAAAACAATATAACAAATTTTTTACAAAGATTCTACTTCCTCTTCTCATGGATTATAATATAGATGGGCATTGTTTATCATTTGTCAGCTCAAGAAACCCCTCCCCCACTCCTAAGTATTGTGACACCTCACAATAAAAAATATAGGGAACCAGTCAATTCTCCCAATAGCCTAAGATTTACAACTTGCCAAGTGTACAGATAAATTTCACACATTAGTATGATGAGACGGTTAAAATATGGCCCCACCTATAGGACAAAACATCCTACATATAGTTAAGAAGAGGTAGGCGAGAGAGTCTTAGGATAGTCTTAAAGCTAGTTCCCAATGGTAAATTTATGGAGTTCATTGACCTTTTCTTAACCATGCATACTTCTTTTCAACTTTGTCTACAAGTAATTCCATACATCAGGACAAGTTTAATATTTAAGAATTTTATTTATTGCTTTTCAGATTATCACCCTCGCTAGTTAGAATGCCCTACTGTGAACAAGCCTGTTCAGTACTCTGACGGGTTTACCTAGTCATGCCACATGTCGGTACCCGCTGCCAGCAGACCTGTCCAGTATCCTGGCGGGTTAGCCTCTTACATCCTTTTACATCAAAGATTGGTCCACCATCTTTTAATATTTTTATATAAAGATTGCTTTTTGCAAGAAGATGGGGAGACAACTCTGAAAATTTTATTTAAGATTGGGATGGTATTTATGTTAGAGGATGACTCTTATTTATGTATTCCTTATAGATTGTCCTAATGTAAGGGGTACTTAAATGGACATAGCCTATCTAAATATATGGTATAATCAAGCATTTTTAGTGTGTAGTGCATGATAACATTGGAAAAAAACAGAAAGGTATCTTCAGGCTCAAATAACTTTATTCTTTTTTAAGTTATAGTGATGTTTCCATGGCTAACCCCTAGTCAGACCTTCTTGCTATTATTTTATAAAGATACTTACTTACCTACTCAGGGTTCTTGGGGAAATTGTACGAGTAACCTCTAGGTTTGATAGTCAAGGTATCACGTCCTTATATCCTCTAGTGGTGGAGGTTAAGAGCAACTACCATTAAATATGCCTTGAGAAAAAGGAAGATAAAAATCTTGCAAAAATATGGCTAATTTACAGCAAGTCATTATTCAATTAATGCTTAAGAAGACAACAAGGTTCAAATATAACAATATTGTTTTTGAAGGAAAATACTTCCCTTTTTGTCTCCTTGAAATTGTACACTCGTGGTGAAACAAATACCTGCATAAATCTCTAGAATTGTTTATCAGCAAAAACACACTTCAAATTATTTACATATGTACAGTCAAAATTCAGAAAAAGTTTCAAGAACAAGGGGAGGGAGAAGAAACTTCCCCATCTACTAAGGCCAATGCCTTGTCAGTTGACACGACCTATAGAAAATCTTATTTGGAAATGGGTCTGTGGTAAAGTTTAAGTTAGTTTCCATTCACTATGAAAGAGACTTGTCCATCGTCAATTGTTTTAATCTTAACAACCCCATTATCATACACAGTAACTACCTCATAAGGACCCAACCACAGAGTGGTAAGTTTTCCTTTAAAAGTTTTAAATCAGGAGTCAAAAAACAAAGCCCAATCACGAGGTTGGAATTGTTTCTTCTTAATAAATTTTTCATGCCACTTTCTCCTCTAGTTTTGAACTAACATTGTTTGTTGGATAACATCTTGCCTAATCTCATCCAACTTGTTTAATTGTAGGGCTCATTGTTTCTATTCCTCATCTAGGTTTAATCCCAATTGTGAGGCAATATAGAAATTCATTACTTGGAATTCTATTGGTATAAGTACTTGTTTTCCATACACTAGTTCGTATGGGGTATGCCCAATGGTGTTTCTCCAGGTGGTACGATATGCCCACAAATCCTCTGAAACTCCATCAGCCCAATCCCTATGGTGTAATTGAAATTTTTTGGTTAAGATAGTTTCTAAAACTTTGTTTGTGGACTCTACTTGGCCATTAGCTTGTGGGTGATATGGAGAAGACTTTCAATGCTTGATCCCATATTTCTCTGTCAATTCCTTCATCAACTTAGAAGTGAATTGGTGCCATGTTCTAAAACAATTTCACGAGGAACACCAAAGTGGGTAAATATGTCTTCATAAATAAATTCAACAACAGATTTTTCGGTAGCCCTAAATAAGGATTTTTATTCTACCCACTTGGTGACATAATCTATACAAACCAAAATACAATTCTTCTTACGAGACATGGGTGAAATTGGTCCCACAAAATCAAGGGCCCATTTCTTGAAAGGTTCTATCATAACTTGGGCATGCAAGGAAATTTCATCTGCTGATGTGGGTATTCTTATCCTTTGACAGCTATCGCAACTCCTCACATATTTGTCAACATCCTTAAAAATGCTAGGCCAATAGTAACCTAAATGTAACACCTTATATGTTGTATGTTTGTCAGAAAAGTGGCCACCACATGGTCCATCATGACAACTTCGTAGGATTTCTAGTATCTAATCTTCTTGGACACATCTATGAATAATCAAGTTTGGACCAATACGAAAAAGGTCATGGCCAACCCAAGAGTAGTTAGCACTTTGCGTGATAATTCTACGCTTTTCATGAGGTGACGAATGAGCTGGTAACTTCCTAGTATCCAAAAATTTTTCCATGTACACAAATCATGGGGTATTTACAAAGAGGGCAAAGAGATTCTCATTTGGAAAACTATCATCAACATGAATATCGTCACCCTCATGTTTTATGCGTGAAATAAAATCAATTACTAAATTCTCCTTTCCAGGTCGGTCAAGGACGATGATATTGAATTCTTGCAATAACAAGATCCACCTAGTCACTTGGCCATTGGTAATGGGTTTATTAATGAGAAATCTAATGGAATAGTGATCTATATGTACAAATACTTTGTATCATGTGATATAATGGAGAAATTTATAGATGGCATGGACCACTGCCAAGAACTCCTTTTTGGTAACTGTATATTTTAACTTGGTAGGGGACAAGTTCTTACTCACAAAATATATGGCATAGGACTGATGGTCTTCTTTCTTCCCTAATACTCCTCCTATTGCAGTATCAGAGGCATCAATGGATATGTGAAATGGAAGGGCCCAATTGGGTCCCCTAAGAACTAGTGCCATAGATAACTTAGCTTTAAGAGTTTCAAWGGCGGTTGAACACTGGTCAGTCCAAATAAAATCAACATCTTTTATTAACAATCCAAACATGGGTGCAACAATCTTTGTGAAATTTTCAATAAATCGCCRGTAGTATCCGACATGTCCAAGAAAGATTCTTACCTCTTTTTGAGTCTTGGGGGGTGGAATTTTGACGATTACCTCAATCTTAGGAGGATCCACTTTAATCCCTTCAGATGAAATGTGATGTCCTAAGACTAGTCCATCAATGAACAACATTTTACATTTTTCATGACTTAAGGATAGGTTCATTTCTTGACATTTGATAAGGACTTTCTCTATATTATCTAGGGATTCTTGGTAAGTATTTCCATATACTGTAAATTCGTCCATGTATACTTCCACACAATCATGAATAAGTTCAACAAATATCCCTAGTACCACTCGTTGAAATGTGGCAGGAGCATTACACAAACCAAATGGTAAGACCCTATAGGAATAGGTTCCCTAATGACAAGTGAAAGTAGTCTTGTCCTGATCCTTGGGTGCTATGAGAATTTGGTTGTACCCACTATATCCATCTAGGAAGGAGAAGTATTTCTCCCCTGACAAGGTATCCAAGACTTGGTCAATGAAAGGAAGGGGAAAATAATCCTTTAGAGTGGCCTTATTAAGTTCCCGAAAATCGACACAAATGATCCATCTCTCGATTACTTTATTTGGAACCACTACAAGTGGGGATACCCATTTACTATCAAAGATCGGATAAATAAAGATGACATTCAATAACTTTTGTATCTCCTCTTTTACTATATCCTTGAGTGCCGGGTTCATCCTCCTCTGGGGTTCCCTAACAGGTGTTACTTCTGCATGGGTATATATGTGATGGATGAATGCATTAGGGTGTATACCATTCATATCAGTGTATTCCCAGGTGAATGCCCTTGATTGTTCTTTAAGGACATTTACTAACTATTTTTGTTGGTCTGCATCTAGTTCGGAATTTATATGTAGGAATTTCCCTGAACTAATCTCATAGGGAATGGTATAAGATGCAATAGACTCATATATATAAAAAATAAAAGATTTCAAAGAAAAAGTTGATGGGTCCAATTGTTCTTGAAATTCTTCCCCAAACATGTACTCAAATTGGGGAAAATATTGTGAAAAATCAACACATGTGATAGCAAAAATAAACTGGTTTAGCACATTTTCTATTGTTTGCTCTTGAAGTGCCCAGGAATGATCACTTGGAAACAAGGGTTCTTCCCATTCCTCATTCTCGTATGGAAATTCAAGCCACCATAGATTCTCCATGATAGGTTGAGCTAGTGGGTATATGGTAAGCTTCTGTGTAGAAAGTCCATTTGAAATGATCATTTCACCTTCTCTACAACCAATAAATGCATTCGCCATGACCAACCAAGGTATTCCCAAGATAATGAGATGCCCTTTGGTAGGATTCTTTGAATGAATGCCAATAAAGTCTATTGGGTATTCCCATGAGGCTAATGTAACTATGATATCATCCAATATTCCTTCAGGTATAACCTTTGTCTTATCTGCTAATTCCAAAATAGTTGGGGTAGGTCTAAGAAGAGGTTTTAATTGTAATTCCTCCAAGGTAGTAACTGTTATTGGATAAATCCGTAAGTGCAGACATGAACCGATCTCCCTAGATCCACTTGGTATCTAGAACAAAACAGGACAGAATATACCGCTTTCCCTAGATCTAACTATTGAATTAAATTGGAAGTGAGAAGAAGATATGTACCTTATAATCGCTTCCTTGGTCTCTGTTGTTCCTTGCTTCGCTCCAGCGCTCTTGTGCGGTCAAGATCAAAACATCACAAACCAACCAAAGTGAAAGAAAATAATATATCCAATAGCTAATCTATACATATGAT
>JZKD02S2428270.1:0-15817 GCA_000966675.3 Picea glauca
GTGAAATCACAACTATCCTCCAAATTTGACATGAAGGATCTGAGTGCTGCTAACTTCATTCTGGGAATGGAAATTAAAAGATATCATGCTAACATGAAACTTTGGTTGAATCAAAGAAAATATGTTGAGACGATATTGTAGAGGCTTAATATGCATGGAAGTAAACTGGTCAAGGTTCCTATTCCTATAGTTGTAAATCTATCGGTAGATCAGTGTCCCAAGACACAAGAAGAAGAAGAGGACATGTCCCATGTTCTGTATGCCAATGCAGTTGGCAGTTTGGTGTATGCAATGGTCTGTACTAGACCGGACATTGCACATGCAGTGGTAGTTTTGAGCAGGTATATGTCAAAAACTAGGAAAGGAGCATTGGACAACAATAAAGAGGGTATTCAGGTATTTGTGTGGCACTACCAATTGTGGATTGTGCTACCAAGGAAGACCAGGATTGGGCAAAGTGGTGGACATACATGGGTTTGTTGATGCAAACTGGGATGGAGATCTGGATTGTAGAAGATCTACAAGTGGGTATGTGTTTAAACTATTTGGAGGAGCAATCAGTTGGATGAGCAAAAGACAGGTTGTAGTGGCACTCTCAACTACAGAAGATGAATACATGGTAGCCACTCATGCAAGAAAGGAAGCAATATGGTTACATAGATTGTGTTTAGGTATTGGGTTGGTACAACAAGCAGTGATATTATATTGTGATATTCAAAGTGAAATATTCCTGGTAAAGAACCAATCTTATCATTTGAAGACAAAGCATATTGATGTTCAGTATCACTTTGTGAGAGACATGGTTGAGGAAAAGAAGATGTTACTGGAAAAGGTTGACACTTTGAAGAATGTTGTAGATTCATTGACAAAGTTTGTGAGAAAAGAAAATTTTTCTTGGTGTAGAGTAACAATGGGCATTTATTCCCTGGATTGTTGACTATATATATTCTTGTGGACCCCTAGATTCAAAGAAAACAACAAGTGGGAGAATGTTGGGTATGTGTTATATTCTTTGCATGTGTGTGTGTGGGCATGTCAGATTCGACAACTGTGTCTGATGATCCCTCGTAGTAGTTCTCTTTGTGTTGTGTGCATCAAGTACTTCCTAGGGGGGTCCCAGGGGGGCCAGGTATGCTCTCCCTATTTACGCGCAACGCCCCCCCAAAAAAGTTTTGGGCGGTTTTTGCTATTTTTAACGGATTTTGCTATTTTTAGCGGTTTTCTAAATTAATCCTGAATTAAGGGATTAGGGTTTTGGTATCTATGGAATACCTAAAAACATTGTATATATTGTATGGTGAATGGTGAAATTTGAAATAATGAAATAAGGAAGGTTTTCCTGGTTGAGAGTTTCCAGTATAAACCCCTGTGTACTATGTGAATGAGCCATTGATTAATTTCTATTTTGATTAAGAATCTATATTTATTGTTTTACTTCACAGGTTTAAAACTTACATCACCAAGGATCTATGGCTAAAGCTAGAGGATACATATCAAGGAAAGAAGGAGAAGGAAGATATTGAAGATCACTCCATCAAGATCATTAAAGGTAAAGAATCTCTAAAAACTCTTGACTATATTATTTCTAAATGTGATCTTGAAAATATTTCAAGTGAAGATACAAAATCAAGTGATGATAGCACAAAGGAAGATCTTGAAGACATTTCAAATGAAGGCAAAGAATTATGTGTTGATGTTGGCAAAAAGGAAAATCTTGAAGACATTAATGAAGGCAAAGAATTATGTGTTGATGTTGGCAAAAAGGAATATCGTGAAGATATTTCAAATGAAGGTAAAGAACCCTCAAAAACCCCTAATTACAATGATGATGATGAATTTTTCTCTACAAGTGAAGAAGAATATCTAGAAACAATTTGTGTAAAGTTTGATGGTAATTATCCCATGAAAAGAATAGAAGAAAATATATTCAAACTTCAAAAGGAAGTTGAAGAGGGTTTATATAGATATAGAAGTGATCATTATTATATATACTATAACTATATTTTGGATAACACTAAGAATTTTCTTAGGAGGAGTCTAAGGCACATCTTGAAATTAAAGGAAATTCTCAAGGAACAAGAAGAGAGAAATAAGAATCAATTAGAAGAAAAGGAAGAAGAGATCACAAGACTAAAGAATGGAAAAGAAGATATAAATGTAGATGATGAGATTATAAAAAAATTTGAAACCATTTTCCATCTCAAGACCCAAATTGAAGAAGCCAAAAGAATAAAGGAACTATTGAAGAATCAAATAAATGAAAAGGAAGATTCATGTTGTAAGTTAGAAGTTGAAATTGTTGACCTTAGAAAGAAGGTAGAAAAGTCAAACAAATTCTTGAATAGCTCACGAATCTTGGATGCGATATTACAAAGTCAAATATCACCATTTTATAAATCAGGTCTTGGATACAAAGAATAATCTACATATGTTGAAGCAAGTACCTCAAAGAAGCATGAGGTAAGTCCATCAAAGAAGGAAGACAATGTTGAAAAACAACCATCTACACAAGGCAAATAAAATTTCAAAAGAACAAAGCAAAGAAGACCTCAAGAAGCTACTCTGGGGACACAAAAGCAAAGGAGTGAAAGTATTTTTCATGGGCATTGTTATTCATGTAATGGATGTGGTCACAAATATTTTGAATGTAGAGATTATAAAAGGAGATACAATGGAAGATTTTATAACACCATAAGGTGTTGGAGATGTGATCAAGTAGGAAACATTGTTATTCACTGTAACACCATGAGATGTTATAGTTGTAGTGGATTTGGCCACAAATCCTAGGATTGCTGGAACACAAGAAGAAAGTCCGTGATGAGGACTTCACATAGAATGGCTAGAAGAAGGAATGAATTAAGGAAAGGATACATCTTTGAAAATATGGATGCTTAGAGCTCAAGTTCTGAAGAGAAGGGACACCTACAGAAGTGGGTGAAGAAGACAGAACAACCATAACAGAATGAAAGACTGAAGGGAAGCTTAATTAAGTCATCTACTGAGGCATACGCAGGTGATACTGGTGCCAGTCACGTACATACGCAGGATGACCTTGAATAGGTCACGTACATACGCGATTTGTTGTGTAGCAGACCACGTATATGTGGTAAAGCCTTGGAAAAAAGGCAATGCACATGGATTGCAACTTGATATGTTGGTATAACTCGATGTTTCAGATTCTAACATTGTTTATTGCAGGTTCTGACACTGTTTGATGCAGGTTTTCATGGTTCTATGTTATATCATGCAAGGTGACGATGTAAAATAAATCTTGGGTGCATAGCACTAACCCATGAGTATGGATTGATGTTGATCTATTGGGGTACATGGCTAGTACATATTTGAGTTTCATTGATATATCTTATGATGTATTATTGGAAGCATATGTTGGATGCCATGGTGCATGCATTTTGCATGTGGCTGGGCTACATATTGAGACATGTAGTTGGTGAGTTGATTTGATAGTCATGTTGTACATCATTGGGGAGTCATGGCTTGTTGATGCATGGTTGATATACTTTCTTGGTACAAGTGATGATGCATGATGGTACACTCATAGATGGTATTTGATTGGCATATTGGTAGATGCACATGTTGGCATATTGGTATATGCACATGGTGGATACATTCCATGGATGATATATGATGACATACATTGTTAATGCACATGGATGTTGTGCATGATGTACATGGTTGATATCTTGTTCATGATTCTCTATTTTCATTATTGACATATCTTTTAGTTCATGATGTATGGTATGGCACATGGTTGATGCATAAAAAGGTCGAAGAATCGTCATAGAGAGAGTGGTTGATCTATGATCCAGTTGAAAATAAGGGGAGACATACCCATAGGGAGATTCATTCTTCTTATGATTCTAGAAGGAAATTCTTATCAGATGCATACCTAGAAAAGAGCTCTATACTTGAGGAAAGATCACATAGGCATAATTCCAGGGGGAGCGATGGTCATAGAGGGAGCATGAGCAATGTATTTTCAACATTACATCAGATTGATATCCCTTGTTCAAAGAGAGAGAGATTATTTAGTGGAAACAAGATAGGGGGAGAAACCCCAAGGAGAGTTCAAGCAAGGGGAGCATCCCCAAGAGGAGAATGGCCCTTTTCCATTGATGTCAAAGGGGAGAGATATTCACATTGATGTGATTGATGTTTATTGATAGAAAGACATAGTATAATGAGAAGATATAGTCACATTGTTATGGGAGAGATAGTCACACGGTTGTGAATGATGACTATTGATGTAGAGCATGCCTTGTCTACATGTTGACACCAATGATTGGTGTTGACATCAATGTTGGTATTTCCATCAATGCCAAAGGGGGAGATTGTTGGATCATGTTGTCATCGATGCCAATGGTTTGATTATTTGATGTCAAAGGATTGATGTCAAGTTATTGAGTGATTAATTGATGCCAAGTGATTGAATGAAAAGATTGATTGATGATTGATGAACAATGTATATGTATTATCCTTGATGAGAATGATAGAATTCAAGTAGAAACCAATCGATGAAGATGGATCAAGATGCATAGATGAAGATGGATCAATGAGTTGTCATTGATACATGATGAAGAAGGATTCTTTGATATATTATGCATAGTTTTATGACTCATTATTGTCTTTTAATGATTAATAAGAAGTACAAATGGATGAAATCCAAATTGGTCCCCTTATGGTGAAAGCCCTCACAGGAAGATGCTTTGTGGTTGAGAGAACCTATGCTTGTATGTGGAATAATGAGATGAAGATCAATGAAGTTATTGGTGAAACTATCCTAGATGGATAATGCTTGTCATGAAATTTTCGGTGGTATGTGGAACATCACATAACTCCTCATGGTTTGAGAGTTATGGCCCTACGAAGATGAAGGACCCCCATATGAAGGCTTCAAGCCCCCAATTTCAAAGAAGTAAAAATGACCTAAAAGAAGAAATCATTATTTAAATAATAAAGAGAAGTGACAAAATCAAGAAGGAATATTTAAATGATAAAGTATTGGAGAAATTTCTATTTATGGAAAGTGGTTAACCCAAAAATAAGGAAAATAGGTTAAGTGACCTAGAGGATGAAAGTATAAATAAGATAGTTATGGAATCTTCCAAATAATCCCTTTTTTGATCAATGGAGAGCTTCTTGTGAGAAAATATTTTGGAGCATTAATGGAGATCTTGTGAGAGCATCTTTGGTGTGGATCTCTTGAGCATGATTGAAGATCTATTCTGAGAAAGAGAGCATGAGGAGGATCTCATGGATGAATCAAAGTTTCATAAATATCGGATATATTGATGACAAAAGTCTTGGAGCTTCAAAAACCCTAGTTTTTGAGGTGTACGTGGGCTGTAATGGGCCAAGGCACGTACATACACAGGATGTATGAGGACAGGGTGCGTACAGTGGATAAAATAATGAAGATTTGTGTTTGAGTTGATGAAAAGATGTTGAAGACCATGGTAGGCTCCAAATATTCATTCTATGGGCTCAGATATATAACTGAGACACTGGTATGGTTGCATTATTGTCTTGATGGATACTATTGTTTGATGTGTTGTGAATGCTTAGGGAATTCTTGGTATGGCTTCTATGATGTGTTTCAGTTTGGTTGATTTGGTTGATAGAGTGAGAAACACTCTTTTGATTCAATGGTGACATGATATAATAGTTGTTTGTACATGATTGAGATAGCATTCATATTGATTGATTGTGGATCATGAGTAGACTGTTGGAAAGATTGGATGTGTTGTGACTGGCTTGTGGTTAGATTGGAAAGTAAGAGACATAAGAGAATGCTATATTGGTTGCAAAGGATCTGAGTTGATCTTGAAGGATAAAACCAAATAGTTTAGAAGGTAAACCCAGGCCGTTGTATACATTGGCCGTGTACACACGCAGGCTGTAGTGAGTCGAGGCGCGTACACACGTGGGCTGCACTACTGACAGGTCACGTACCTGTTGACAGATTGATATATGTTGAGGATTGTTGCCTCATCTCAGTTGATGTTGAGAATGTAAGCTGAGTCTTTCATATAGAGTTGGTGCTCTTGTAGAGTTGTACTCTATTCATTTGTTGTTGAAAACCCCCTAGATTGTTGTCCATAATAAAAGGGAAAATTGTACATACATCTTGTGTTCTTTGTGTTGCTTGTGGTGATGACTTGTTGATGATATATTGTTGATATATGTTGTTGATATGTGTTCACATCTAACTGGTTATAAATGACAAAAATGAGTAATGAGTAAAATCTTGAATGCTAACTAATGAGTTTTGTGTAAGAGGGAAGCTTTGGGAAAAAGAGTCCCACACTCATTCACCCCCCCTCTAAGTGTGGTAGGTGTGTCCAACATGTTGGGGGTTCCTTTTTATTTTCATTTTCAGTTATGATGGTGAAAATAGTCTCCACCCCCATATGTGCATTGTTTGTTAGATCTATAATTTCTTTAGGTTTGATAGCAATGGTGGATTTTTCTTGGTCCTTCTTAAGGCTCTGCTCTTTGTTTGCCTTCTCTCTTTCTAGTCATTCTAGATCTTATTTCTTCCTTTGTTTCTCTTCTTATTCCTCTTCCCATTTGAGTTCAACGACCTATTTTTTCTATTTATTTTTCTTCATCTCTTCTTATTTCTACCAGGCCTATTCCTCTTGGTCATTTTTCCTTTTTTAAATTAACTCATGTTTTATTTGTTCCCTTTATTCTTTCTTACTCTTTCTATAAGTACCTTCTCTGTTCCTTCCTCTTCATCCTTCTTTTTTTCTATTCTTCTTGCAATCTTCTTCACTTTGTATTTTCCTTTAGAATTCTTATTTAATTTACTTGCAAACCTTGTTGTTATTTATATGCTTTGAGTCTCTCTTCTTCTTCCTTTTTTCTTTTATTAGTTTCCTTTCTGGAAGAGACTCCAATATTGACCATTTTGATTTTCTCTATGAAAGGAAAAGAAGAAAAACTAGTTACTTTTGAGTTAAATTTCCTCTTCTCAACCTCCTGTCAATCTTGAGCATCTCCAATGAACAAATCATCCTCTTACTACTCATGAGTATATGTCCATATGAATACTACTTTCTAAGCGTGACTTGAAACCAAGCCTTTGGGGTCATGATTCCTAAATCTCCGAGTCATAAACATGTATTCCATATTCACTTGACCTTCTTGCCTCGCATTTTTAACATCCTTCACTACATAATACCCCACCTTAAATCCATAAGTGATGAATATCCTTTTATTATATTTTACCAGAGTGGCATCAAATCCCTTCATAATGGACTGATAATAAATATCTCAAATTACAAGTTTTTCGGGTACATAAACTAGCAACAAGTGTGGTGGATTGGTATCCCCATAGATCCTTAAGTATGTATGCTTCTCCTCCATGTACCAATTTCCTATACATGTCAGGATCTTCTTTTCTTGCTTGGACAATCTAGGAAATTCTTTTTCCAAATATGAAAAAATAAATCATGGCCATGAATAAATCATATATTTGTGAATAAAACTTATTATATATACTCTCCCAAAGTATGTTGAAATATACTTGGATAGGAAACTCAAAAATATGTCAGCTAAGTGACAGACCAAGGAAGGTATTTTGGGAACAAAACACATGTAGGAGGAAGGATACAATGTGAAAATCAAGAGGATCACCATGCTTTGGTGATTGTTCTTGAGATACCGTTAGACTAAGTTGTTTGGACATAATACCTACCTAATTGAACTTACTTCCCTACATCACTACATGTTAGGCCAATGGAATCTAGGCTTCATAGAACTGATAACAATCTCTTTCCCCATATAGTATGCACATCAGGATCATGGCATGCATATAGGGCTCCCTTAAACCATTAATATAATACCTCTCGGAGGACTGATTGAATAATTTATTGTCTTCTTTCCACCAGCTGCTCAGTATCTTGTTGGTGTCATACCTTTCATAAAATGAAATCACAAATTCTTTGGTGAGAGATTCATTGGTTACGAGAATTTATAATAGGTGTTGATATCCCAAAGAATAAAAAAGCCTATGCATTCCCCTTTATCATTTAAAATTATATAGTTTTGGGCTTTGGTATGGATAATAACCCACTCGATTAGTTCTATGCAAGGCAAGATAGGGGCTCTTGCAGCTACAGAGTTAATATGGTTTTTTTATTACCAGAAACATTGTATCATCCACTTCCCTAAGTTCCAATTTGCTATGCAGGGTTGATTCAGGGTATTATTGAAATTTGTAAATAACTTGTTCCATGAGGGGATTGGAACCTGTGTAGAATCCCCAAACAATGGCACCAACACTAAAATATTTTTTTGGGGTAGCCTGACGAGGGGTTATGTGTTCTTGGAGACCGATGTTTCTTCCACTCGTAGAGATGCAAAAATAGAGTCATCTTTAGCATTCCCAAACTGTGTCCTTGGATTCTTGAGACTTATTTGTGTAGGAAATCTTATGGGAAGAATTGTGTTTGTAAAAAAAATTCCTTGAAAGAAAACATCACAATAATGTTCCTAAAACTTGATTCTACATAACACAAACATACATGACACCAGACGATGTTGAAATTCACTAAAATAGAGATTACCTAAAAAAAAAGTGCTTAGTATGTGATCATTGGATGACTAATACTCTCATAAACAAGTTGAAATTGTCATTGCAACCTTCAACATTAAAATAAAAGAGAACATGCAGTTGTGCTCAATCGACAAACAAACTCAGCTAAGTGAACAATGCAACAATTTTGGGGGAAGAATGCAACTTAATCAACCAAATCTTAGACCATGGGTAGATATCTTGCATATTAATTGTTCTTTAATAGAACAAACGTACCTCATGTTGTCCTTTAATGGTTGATTTGATGTATAGAGGTGACCATTGATGATTTTTCAAATTTTTTTCCTAGCACATTGTGAGTTAGTCGACTTCGTTGGGCTGTAGATATCCATGCATGACTCAAAACCAATGTTGATCTAGTTACAAATTCCCACAATTATACATAGGTAACATCAATTGAACATCTGGGTGGGCGATGTGGAAGATCAACGTGGAAGGCAATCGAAGCATATTGATGCTAGATTGGGATTTAGTCTGCTAACACATCGAGGGGCCCACCATAATTGTAGGGAAGGGTGAGTTATAGGAATAGTGATTCAATTATTCATATTTGTCTCATACCTTTAATTAAACGATGGATATCATTTTATGTGTGAGAAACTGTTAGGAATTGGGTGTAGGAGAAGGTGACATGGATAAACGACATGGCAGGTAAGGAAAGACATGTCAAGAGTTCACTGGAAGGCAAGTAAGGAAATATTTTGATGGTCCTATCCCAATCATAAGTTATAGTTTTATTGTTTTGATGGTCTACATATGATTTCCCTTCTAATCATACGGTTGATGTTGTTTCATGCACAAGGAAACCCATTTGTCATCGGGCGCAAATGTGGGAAAATAAGTGGAAGGGTCAACCAATCCAATCGACAACCGATGAGTGCATTGACATTGGTGCATGAGAGTGAACGTATTAAAACAAATTAACACCCAAGACCTCTTACAATTGTTGAACACACATCTTAAAATAGATATAAGAAGAGTGAGTCAAGACAACTTTGGTGATCTGGGTTTCTTTGGAATCGCATGCTTGTCCACGTAATCAAACCACTCAGAGTAGATCTTGTCAGAGTTGTCTCTGAAGAGGAACTGGTGTTGTTCCATTGGAAAACTCAAATAATGCTTGTTTTCCCTGAATCGACGAGTGTAATTTTTCAGTATGTTAGATAAATTATCTAACCGATCGACAATCTTGACCTGATCCACAACATACCTTTGTATATGTTCCCATTCAAAAAAAGTTATTTTGTTAACTTCACCCTTGTACTCATTGACCGCTCACTGCAAACTAAACAACACTTCATCTATCAACCAAAATTCTATGGTAGAGTTGAAATTGGATAGTCGGATATTGGCCATCGACTGGTTCAATTTATCCCACACTCGATTGTAGTACTCACATTATTCTTCCACTTTGTATCTTGGACCATCCATAATATTTTCCTAGTGTCCGACATCCAAATGCATTTGAGCTAATCATTCTTCTGAAAATAGCTCTATATTTTGGTCTTCTACACCTTTTTCCTTTTTCACTCTTCAGATGAATTCAACTCTTTTCAATTCACTAGCCCCTTTCTTGATACAATGAAACATTTTGCTTGTAAGTAAACCCAAATAGTAGGGACTTCTCTTGAAGTGCAATTGATTTCATGGAATTGTTGAGTGCAGAGAAACCACTTGACATTTACACTGGACATGGATGGATGGACACAACCTATAGCTGATTTGTTGGATCTGTATGATGGATGCTACCTACAACCTCACTTATAGCAACGTATTTTCAATATATCTTTCCCAGGAGCACACATAGGAGGAAATAGTTAAGGTTATTAAATATTCCTACACTTTGAGTCGCTTGTAATTCTCTTCTAGTAGGTATTTCTTCAGGTTTTCCATCCCTCCATATTCTCAATAATATTTTACTTGATGTTTGATGGACACTATCTCAATACTGGCTTGTTCTATATCTCTTTCTTTTGTGATTTTGTTTTCAAATGAGGCATGGGAGATGGAAAGACATGCTAAACAAATTTTCCTCATGTTTTTTTTCTTAGTGTTTATTATGACCTTTTTTGAGGTACAAAACACACAACTTATCAGTGTGGTCTTCCTCTTCCTACAAGTCCTCTTCACTATATATCTTCTCTCTTTATCATAAGAAAAATATTCCAAGTCAACAACCTTCTCCACTAGTTGAGAGATGGGGTGATCACCCTAGGAGGAGATATTACTCAAACATCTAGGAGTATAAAAATGTTTTGAAATACAGTCCTGGGTTTTCTTCTTGACTGAAGAATACTTATCTATACCTTTGTCTTGTTCACTATACTTTGCCTCATTTGTGGCATTTCCCAAGGTTTATCCTAAGTTCCTTACCCTTTCGTTTCTCCCACAACTAATGATCCATCTAGTAACTTTTAATCTAGCTTCTCAACATTTCTATCATTTTTTGGATTTTTCTCGAGAATGGTGTAGATATCCTATCTTTTTTCTTGACCATGGCCTGCACCTCCTCTACCTATTACATTACCATTTATTTTGTTGCATTGTTTCTTTCCATATTGATTAGTTTGAGCATCATGAGCATCTATGTGCCCTCCCTGATTTCTAGGAAAAGCAACCTATGAGTCCTATCCACCAAGTGGATCTTGATCCTACTCACTGTTGGTTGCTAAGATGTCATGTTTGTCTAGGTGAGAAGTGTCATCTCTCTCTAAGTGAGTGTCCTAATCACTACCATATTTTTTTGTATCCACCTTCTCATCGTCTACTGGGCTTGTTGGGGGTTCCTCTTTATTTTCATTTTCATCTATAATGGGGACAATATTCTCCACCCCCATATTCTCACTATTTGTTAGATATATAATTTCTTTAATTTTGATAGCAATGGTGGATTTTTCTTGGTCCTCCTTAAGGATTTTATCTTGTTCTTCCTTTTCTCTTTCTATTCATTCTAGATCCTCTTTCTTCCTTTGTTTCTCTTCTTCTTCATGTACCCTTTTGAGTTCAACCACCTATTCTTTCTATTCCTTTTTATTCATATCTTCCTCTTTCTGCCAGACCTATTCCTCTTGGTCATTTTTCATTTTTTAAATGAACTCATCTTTTCTTTGTTCCCTTTATGCTTTCTTCCTCTATTATGTAAGTACCTTCTGTGGTTCTTCCTCTTCATCCTTCTTTTTTTCTATTCTTCTTGCAATATGCTTTCCTTTGTCTTTTCCTTTAGAATTCTTGCTTACTCTATGTTGGCGGGAAAATCCCCCCTTTATCTACACCAGGGTTTAAGATGTAGACAGAGAGAATGACCATCTAAAAGTCAATTTATTTTATACTTCTACCCCAAACATAACAAAATAAATGAAAAGAAATAAATAGCAGAGAACATCAGGTAACTATACATTTTATCCCATGTTTGGTGATGATCCCCTCAAGCTCTATAGTTCCAAAGACTACAAGTCTCCTTCCAAGGTTGACCTGCATCCAAAGATAGGAAAACAAGGACTACAAGCATGCAACTTCTATTCATAAATTACAGTTAGATATCAAATGTCATACATAAATAAAATAATAAGACATAAAACATCATTATTTGGGATAGGGAAAAGAGATTATTTTATTCTTCAAACAAATACTGGAACTTATAATCCATGTCAACCACTGTTCCGTGAACTTGGTCCAGGCACCTCCTTACATTGCTCCAAGTACACCTTCAATAGGCCTCTTCTCACAATTGTCTTATCTCCTCAAGGAAGGGGAATGGATTGAATGGAATAAAAGGGGATTAATGAGGGAATGTGGAGGAAGGAAAGGGTTGCATGAGGGAATGTTGAGCAAGTTACTCACAAAATCTTGAAAATGATTGGGCAAGGAGGGGAGTGAAATTGGGAAGAGTTTCACTATTCTTATGTTTGGATGTGAAATGAGACCCCAACACATCCTTTTATATGAAAACATGATGGTTATTCAGTTGGGTGATGGGCCATAGCAAGTGAATTGGTTGGGAAACCTCCAATAGCTCATGAATTTCACCGTATTCCTTACAACTTTTTAATTTTTGCAACTTTTGCAAGCATACACAAGTTATTTAGTGTGCAAAAAGCATATGTACGTGGGATGTCTAGCATGAAGCAAGCGTATGTACATGGGCTGTAGTGGTGCAGGGCGTGTACATGCTCTAAAAAATTATTTTTTAAGAAGAGCTTCTCAACAATGTTTTGGAAAATGATGCAAGTAAGAGGGCCAAGTCCATGTATGCATTGATAGGGAATTTTAGGGATATAAAATATGCCCCCTAATGTGTGAAGTCATAAGAGCAATTGATGGCTGAAATAAATTACAACATCTTCATCAATGTACAAAATAGAGTGAGCTCGAGACCAGATTTTGGGAGGTGCCATCTGCAAAAAACCAATTCTCTCTTCGAGGTAGGAATAACCATGCTTGGGATGAAGTAAATCATGGTTTCCAATAAAATACACTGCATATCCATGTCATATAACTATATAAAGTGTAGCCACAAGAAATACACAATATATCTACATGTCAAAATCAATCGAAGATATACAAGCATAGTATTCATCTTCGAGAAGATAGTTATGCCTGTGGCTGGAGATGAGGCCTTAAGAGCTAGAGAAACAACTTCAAGATATTTGAAACTCAGGTAGGAGTACAATGGGAGTGTATAAATCACTACCCTGAGGTCTGCGATGACTCCTTGGGAAAATACACGAGGATCTCGATGGTCAAGCAAAGAACTTCGTTGATTTTGAATCTGAACTTGACTGGACTCTCGGGATGGATGAATCATGGTATCCAAGAGACAAACTGCAGAGGTTGGGTAAAAATTCCCTTGGAAAAAAGAACAAAATATGATTAGACTCAGGCATCATGACATTGACATAATTTTGTGATGCAGGAGGCAATGCAAACTCTCCATGTGTTTGTAAGAGTAACCAAATGGAAGAGGGCACAAATATATGTAACGAGAAAAGATTCCTAAGGTCATACTAGATCCCAATGCTTGAAAAACAAACGAAAGGATTTGCTTTTTCCAAGGGAAACTCTCTATGCTGGTGAAAAAAGAATGAGTATTTCCCATCCCCTCTTTTTGGAATATTTGATTTTTTTGTCTTTCTAAATTTT
The DNA here is from genome assembly GCA_000966675.3 of Picea glauca. Taxonomy (NCBI): domain Eukaryota; kingdom Viridiplantae; phylum Streptophyta; class Pinopsida; order Pinales; family Pinaceae; genus Picea; species Picea glauca. The sequence continues at coordinate 13,760 of JZKD02S2428270.1, forward strand.
TCAAGAGCTTGAAAAATAATAAAATAATCCTACGTTACAAAGGAGGAACGAGTGTCGCAAGCAAGCATACTAGTTCCAGGCACAAAGAACATAATAATTCTCAGAGAAAGGAGACATGTGCAGGAAAAGGACACTTGAGGAAAATTCCTCCATGGGTTAAGGTGTCAGGTCGTAGAGGCAAGAAGTGATACAAGGCTTGCATATACAGAATGCTTCAAAGGTTCAATTGAGAGAAACATGGAGCTGGCATTAGGCTAAAGAATCAAAGTTGAGACTCTCAAATGATATTAAGAAAGACACAATGAGACCCCTTCTATGTAATTTTTACGAGCTCGGAGAAGGTAAGATCGGTAGTTTTTTCACATTTAGAGAGACTGAAAAAATGCAAAAGAAGACTCCATGGAGTACCTTTTTCGGAGATAGTCTAGTCGGTTCAAAAAAGGGGTAAAATTGCATCGAAAAGACATTTATTCAAAACCATTTTAATGAGTGTGACACAAACAAGATCACTTGTCAATATTTTCAAATTTAAGGAGTTTGAAAAAAGATTAACTATGGACTCATAGCCTTTTTCTGATTTTAGTTCCTTAGCTCGAAAAAGTATAAAAGTAACTGAGGAGATCTCTCTCAGCAAGACAAATCTCTCAAGGCATACCTTTTTCTGCTATAATCTACAGGCTAGAAACAGGTTTAAACCCATGCTAGTATATGTTCTTCTAGACCAATTTAACGAGTGTGAAGGAACAAGGTCACTCGATGATCTTTTCAATTTTAGGGAGTATGAAAAGAGATTAACTATGGAATCTGGGGGGGTTCATTTTTCATAAGTAATCTCCAAGGCCCGAAAAAGGTGATAAACCAAAACCAAGGAGAATGTTCCTTTTTCGAAGATCTAGTCCCTCGGGCCTAAAAAAGGGTTAAGCTTATGCCTGAGAATACTCTTCTAGTGAATCGAAGTTCCTATAGCATACCTTTATTCATGAAATTATCCATCCTAGCCGAAAAAGGGGTAAACTACCGTCAGACAAATGTTCCTTCAAATTTCAGTTTGGCAAGCGTGAAGGACAACAAGATCACTTGATAATATTTTCATTTTTAGAGAGTTTGAAAAGGGCTTAAAGAAGACTCTAGGGGGCTACTTTTCTCAATTAATCCATACGAGATCGAAAATAATAAATACATTCTCGTTGGATGTTTCTTTCAAATTTCAAAACAAGCTTGAAACACAACAAAGCATGCTCATTTAGGGAGTCCCGGTGGTAAGGCCAAGAATGATGGTGCATCAAATGGATGAGGTCACTCGACAATGTCATAATCATGACAGGACTAACAAGGACTCCCAAGCCTATAGTCATTACTGACAGCATGGACACCAGAATGCAACAAGGATATACCTAGGGCATCCATGTAAATGTAGGATCTACCACCTAATCATGTGACACTTTCTAGACTTGGACATGCGGCACTTTTGGCGAGAACATTTGGGGTTCCAAAGCAAGCATCAGACCACATTCAAGGAAACCCTTCTGACCCATTTCCCAGTAGACCAAGAAAGTCATTTTGAGACATATCTTGTCTTATTCCGATGGTGGAATCAATAGGACAGATTTTTCTAGAAGAAGAGGGGCGCATTCCCCCAGGGGTATCCATCCGGGGTCCAGATTCATCCACAAAGGGATCATAAATATACTAGTACTGAGGACTAGAGAAGGGCGCATCATTTGGGACATTTTCCAGGCCATTATGAGAATTATAGCTCCCAGGGATAACTTTCCAGACTTCCAGCAGTTACCGTCAGAGTTTTCATAGTCCCAACGCATCCATTGATTCCATAGTGCTCCCATATTCTGGGTATTATCTTTTAGTTGCTTATTTTTATTCCAGCTAAGATCCTTTGTCTATTGATATAGTCGATTATTATCAATTTATTCAGCCGCATTCGGCCATTTTGTAATCCACAGAGATATCATAATACAAACTTTGTAGTCCTTTGTTGCATTTATTATTTGTATGATCATTTATATGTTGTAAACCATTGATCCTACACACACATTAGCA
>JZKD02S2428270.1:15827-27982 GCA_000966675.3 Picea glauca
TCCTCCCGTAAGGTGTCCTCCCCCTCGCCTTCCTAAAAATACTTATTTTCATAGGCGACTTCCCCTTCCCCTTACCTGTTCTCCCCCTCCCCCTTCTTGGATGTTCCTCCACCTCCCCTGTCCCCCTGATCTCCCTTGCCAAGGTTCTCCCCCAAACCGGCAAGGAAGATTTATGATCTTCGTTCCAAGGGAACTCTTCCGAACGTAGTCTCATCCAAAGGTGGGATGGAGTTGTAGGCCCCTCAAAATAGCCCAGTGGGGTGAAAATACCACTTATCAAAGGGGAAAGAAAAGGAAGTAGCAAAAATCAGGAAAGGAAGACAAATTCCCATCACTAGGGCTCTTAGAGAAGGTAAAGCCCAAGGCTCCCATGCTCAATGCTAATCCTCTCCTTTAATGCTAGAGGGGTAGGGGGACATCGAAAAAAAATCTCCCTCAAAAGGTTACTGTGCAACCTTAAGCCAAATATAGTGATGATCCAAGAAACAATGTGCAGTGGGGACAAACCTAGGACCTCCCTAAGATCATGGCTAAATAACTGGTCTTTCATCACGACTAATGTTGAAGGATTGTCTAGATGACTTATTATATGTTGGATCCTTGACTTTATGGCTCAAATATCTACCTCCTTTCGATTAACCATTGTAGTTTTTCTAAAGGAAAAAAACAGTGACAAAATGATGAACTTTATAAATATTCATGGACCTTATGCTAACAGAATCCTCTTATGGGATGAACTTTCTACTGCAGGAGATTTAAGTAAAGATTTCTCTACAATTGGAGGGTGTAACACACTCGACCCCTAAGTACCCTTTCTAGGGATGGGGCATCAAAATTTGGGTTTCTTTAATGGTCTCAAATCATCTCTATGAGGTCTCCATCATCTTCTACTCAATCGTAGCTCTCTAATGAATACTACAGACTCAAAATCAAGCTCTAGATTGCAAGTTATGGACTCCCAAAGTTATTCAGGAATTATCAGACATGGGCCACATGGCACCCAATTGGATCCACCTCATTTGTACCATCCCCAAGTTCCTACATCCATGGGGAAATCCCATCCACAATCTAATCCAATGGTGGAATATGGGCCTCATTTAACACATAAGATAGAGGGGATTTCGACGTTCGGCCCTTCGACGCTAAACACCCCTTTTTCCTTCCTACACACATGTCCTCTAGAGTCCCAAATTCATGAATTCTCGAAGGAGCTCAAAATATCACCACGTGGCTCCAGCCTTCGGGATTTTTAGCTTATCCTCGACACTACATACCAAAACTCTGGAGTCTCGAACTCCCAGACTCTCGAAGGGTCCACCCTCGCACGTGGTGACATATGAGACACAAAGGTAAGGAAATATGGGTCTCGAGTACTCCACCTGCCAACCAATGTGACACGCAACAAGGAAGATATGACACATGGCCCTTACAATGGGTGACACATGTCATGTTTTAATGGGCACATAGGGTCTACGAAACATACAAATATAGGTGACACATGACACATCAAACATGGGTCCACATCACCTTGGTTGGCGTCAACATGCCACATCACCCTAGGTTGATAGCATTCCAAGCCCTTCAATCTCACGGTCGAGGTGTGTCCACGTAAACCCCTGGGTTTATAACCTTCGTTACTTCATAAATTCGATGTTCGGGGGATATGTGGTGTGACTTCCTCCTTTCTCCCAGAGTCGTTAGCATCGGGCTGACCACAGTCTAGATCTAACGATCATGGGATATCCTGAAGGGTCCCTAGATCTACAATCCTTGTTACTTCACAACTTCAGCATTCAAAGGGTTCAACATTATGGCCGCTCCGCTCTCCCAGAGTAGGACTTCATCGAAGTACCATGCATGAGCCCCTCCACTGGATGATTAGATGGTTAAGAGGGGTTCCTAATGAACTCCCCAGATCCATGACTCACATCAATTCATGACTCCAACGTTCATAGAATTTGGTGTTATAACCCCTCAGTTCTCCCGAAGTGGTCAACGTTGGACTTACCTCAGCATAGATCCAAAGGCCAAGGGACTCACGATTACTCTTGGATCTACAACTTGCATTACTTCGAGATTGGTAAATGGGTCTAGGTTTAATGATGGGACATGTATATCTTCCATGGTTAGGGAAACTGCCAGACATCGGTCAAACTCGTGGGTAACTGTAACACAGGTTGCCTTCGAATGACTTTCAAATGGTAAGGTCATAACACCTCGAAGCTCTAATATCATAGAGTTTTGAAGCCAGAAAGGATTAGCTCATTTCGGGCCTAGCACAGGGTCCCTAGAACTTGGTCATATGGGTCCTCCAAAAAATTTCATGGGCTACATGTTAATCTCTTAGCCATGCAATGGTTAAGAACATGGACATGAGCCCTCAGTCACATAGGTGAAGGGTCTGAAGGATACATCCTCCTTCCAGATATTTTGAACTTGGTATTCCTGCGAAGGTAGATTGGAGAGGTCTACATGAATTAATAATTCCATTTATCCCTACCCCAACTCTCTTGCAAACTTACATCCCATAAATCTCTAGCTGCTAAGTTGAGGAAAAAAGAAGGACATTCAAAAGCATGGGTTCATAGTGATATAANATAGAGAGATAACACACATTTCTACCTTAAGCATTCAATACAGAGCCTAGTCATAGACATATATATATATATATATATATATATATTCAATCATCATTTCTATTTCTGTACACATAGTATGAAAATACTTATCATAAAACAAGAATCATGAAGCAACTGTTGAAATAGGTGCATGTTTCCACCCAACAGTAGGAACAACCACTCCTGAATGGATTTACCATTGGCCACCCCCTAGCTAGACCATGATGCTCTAAGGGAGACTCTTTCTTCTTTCTTAGAGACAATTAGGGATGGAGGTTACTCTCTTCCTCCCACAAGAACTTGGAAACTGATTTTCTTTGTACCAAGCAACGAGGTTTGCATGAGTACTTCCACAATCACTAGTCATCCCCATTTATCAGCTTGGATTGAAAATTCTTCCAACAAATTCCTGCACCCAAAAACTTGTTTCTCGGTTCTCCCTTGAACCAAATAGATGTAAGCATTCTTCTCTCTTCTGCATATTGGTCTCTCCAATATACTTCCTCATAGATCTGCCTCTTCCCACACAATTACTTCATTTATTTCCTTCCTCAGCATGATTGTGTGCATTCGAATCCCCAACTTGTGGTCAGGTATGGATGTCTTGCAGATGGTACTCTACCGCATCTCCTCATTAAATCTTGAGGAGGACTTTTCCAACTACCATACTGACTGGTAATTCATTTCTAGGTCAGAGGACTATTCTGGGTCTGAGCAATTAATTCCAGTAAGGTATTGGTTTGGATGGGGGTCATCTCAACTATTTATGGTTACCCTCACCATCTCTCTCATAGAATCATGATATATCTTAGAAAACCTCCCTTCTAACAATTATGCAACACTGTCCATTTTAATTAATAACATCAATAAATACATTACCTTTTATAACAAATGTTTCATCAAATCCAGCATTCACACATCTTTAGTCTACCACAGTCTTTTGGAAATTTATAGGTATATTTACAAGCTGGGGGGAAAATGGGCATTACATAGGGGAAATCAATTTTATGTTTTCACTAAGAGAGGTCTGGGGCTCTAACCTAAAATTTGATGGGTAGTGGGATTTTTTCCTCTCACTAATGGAAAAACATAACTTGTTGGTCGACATAGAACCCCTCAAATCAACCCCAATATGGAGGAATGGCAAAGCGAGAGAGGAGGTTATATCCAAGAGACTAGACAGGTTCTTAGTCTCAGAAGATTTAATGGAAAAAAGAGTATGGGTAAGAGCATTAGTAGCAGAAGGGGGATTGTCCGATCATCACCCTTTTTCTTTGCAGATACTCTTCAAATAAGTTTCCCCACCGAGGCTCCCGAAAACAAACAAAATTTGGATGGTAGAAGAAGAATTCCAAAGTTTGGTCCTCTCAGAATGGAGAAGATTGGACCCCTCCATACCCAATTCTATGATGAAACAAATGGGGGAGAACCTTTACAAGGTTAAACAGGCCCTCAAAAAATGGGTCCCTCTCTATAAGCATGTTCTCAGAGGGAAATAATTGAAATTGAAAATACCATCTCTAGTATGATCAATGGTATGGACAATAATCGTCCCTCCAAATATCAACTAGAGGAACTGAAAACCTTGGAGGCCCATAAGTTAGATTGGTTGGAAAAGGAGGAGACTTCCTGGAGATTGAAAAGAAGGGTGTTATGGTTGGAGGAACGAGACAATAACATAAGGTTTTTACATCAATACACCAATTATTGGAAGAACATCAATGAAATTTTGGATATAAAAAATGTTAAAGGTGTTAAGGTCATCTCCTTTAGGGAAAAAGTAGATGCATGGGCACAATTATTTGAATCTCAAGTCTGTCAACCTAAAGGATTTCCAATCCAAGAAATTCTCTCAGAAGTCTCCAAATTCCCAACAGTTTTCACTAAGGAAATGAACCAGACAATGGAGGTTGAAATCCCTAATTTAGATATTCATGATGCTCTTTTATCGATGCAAAACAACAAAATTCCAGGGTTGGACGGTTTCAAAGTCTCATTTTTAAAACATTTATACAATCTTCTTAAGAACGATCTCCAAAAAGTGGTTTTTGAATCCAAAAACAATGGTAGAGTCATCAACTCTTTCAACTCTACACACATATGCAAAATCCCGAAGACTCAAAAGGGAGACTTGTGTAGTGACTATTGATTGATCTCCTATTTTAATGTAATTTACAAACTAATTTCTAAGGTGATTTCTCATCGGCTAAAACCCATAATGAGTGAGTTCATTGGGGAAGAACAATTCAAATTTTTGCACAACCAACAAATACACGATGCGGTCGCAGTAGCTCAAGAAATGCTACACTCAGTCAAACATAGAAACTTGAAAGTGACCCTCCTCAAATTGGACCTTACAAAAGCATATGACAGGGTCAATTGGACATTCTTAGGATAGCCTTGCTCCAAATGGGTTTAAAACTCAACTCTGTAAATTGGATCATGGGTTGTATGTAGAGTGTTTCCTTCGTTGTCTTAATAAATGGATCCCTTTCAAGGTTTTTCAAAGCTTCCCGAGGTATAAGACAAGGCTATCCTCTTTCCCCATTTTTGTTTCTATTTATTGTAGAAGCCTTAACAAGGCTCCTAAATGAGGCCAAACATGAAGGAGTACTCCATGGCATAAACAACTGATAGGAAACAAATCTCCCATCTGCAATTTGTTGACAATATCTTTTGTAGTATAAAGGGTATCATTTGAGATGCCAAGTCCCTTAAGGATTTCCTATAACTCTTCTACACAACAATAGGGATTCCCATCAACTTGGACAAGTACTGTATCATCGTCTCAAATTGTCTTGAGCAAGTTCGAAATGAGATATTCTCTCTCCTCCCTGCACAAGCCAAGACTATGGACGAAGGTTTTAAATACCTTGATTTTGCATTGAAACCAGAAAAATATAGAGTAATGGATTAGGATTGGCTCATACACAAGGTGGAAGCGATAACTTCACTTTGGTTTCACTTCCCCCTTTCTAGACGAGGCATATTAGTACTACTTAAATCGATGCTCCAAGGAATACTAGTATATTGGAATTCCATAGAGGTTATGGATAATATGCTTCTCAAAAATATCCAAAGCATCTTCTCTCATTTCTTGTGGAATAGAAACAAAAAAGGCCCTCACCTAGCAAAGTGGTCATCGGTAGTATCCCAAAAGGAGTTAGGAGGATGGAGGATTAAAGAGATTCACCTCTTTGCTCAAGCCCTTGCAAGAATAAATATTTGGAAGTTAACTACGCGGGATTCTCTTTGGAAACGAGTAATATTGTCAAAATACTTCCCTAACCAATAATTACATGAATGGTTTCGATCCCCCTTTAAATCAGATAAAGGGTCAATAGTCTAGAAACCGTTAGTCAAACCTTTCCCTCTAGTGGGACTATGGATGACATGGAAAGTAGGAAATGGTAGAAGCATTATAATAGGGAAATATCTCTGGCTGGGAGTTGGGGTCAAATTTTCACTTTCCCCTCACGTGATTCAAGCCTTAGGAGTCTAGGAATTTTTTTTTCTTAAAGATGTCAAAATTGGCTTCCCACAACCAAGAGACCACCCACGATGGATCTTGGCAGTTTCTTTAAATCTCTTTGAGTATCTCCATTATGAATGGAATTCTTATGTGGGAAAGTTATGTGAAAACCATATTCTTCTAGATGAAGACACAGAGGACTCATTGGTTTGGACTAAAAACTTTAAGAAGAGATCTTTCAAAACAAAACATGGTTACAAATCTTGTATTGAATTTCACTTTATGGGAGAAAAAAATGGTGGTGGGGTAAAATATGGAAATTAAATGCCCCACCTAGATGCAATCTTACACCATGGTTTTCTTTAAAAAAAAATTACTTACCTTGGAGAATATCATTAAAAGGGGACCTAATGGGCCCAACTAGTGTTCCCTTTGTAAAGTAATCTCTAATACAATTTCTTGTCTTTTTATTCTTTTTTCTTATGCAACACATGTTTTTCACTTGGTTAGAGAAAAGCTATAGGAAAAAATTGACTAGAATAAACCAATCTCGGAGGAATGTGCCAAAGATTGTCTTTTGTACATGCTAGTGAATCTTATGCCAGCTTACTAAGCATCCTAGTGAGCAATATGTGGTGGGAACACAATTCAAATGTTCACAAATATAGACTTGTCCCTCCATATGTAACGACAACCCCAATAGTGGGGAAAATGATGGAATTTTTTAAGAAACAAGAAATAAAGACCCATCGTATCCCTATGCTTCCTGAAATAGATTGCACCACCCCTTGGGGATATTTCGATGGTGCTAGTTAGTTCCATCGTTTGATGTGCGGAGTCGAGGTGGTTCTTTACATCAATCATAAGCACTATTTTCATCATAAATGTGCCATAGCCATGTTCCAACAACTAAGCAAAATTTATATCCTTATGGGTCCTTCTATAGACAACAAAAGGAAACAATTTCACGAATTTACAGGTGATGGGAGACTCAAAGATGGTGATAGATTGGTAAAATGGTAAAAACTCAACGCAAGATATTAGACTTCAAAATATTATGTAGAATATCAAACTCACTTGTCATGCCTTTGAGAAGCTCTCCTTCTTTCACATACTACAGGAGTTGAATTACAAATAAGACAAATTGTCCAAAGAAGCACTCAGCCTTCCAATTGGAGCATTTAGATATTAAGAGTTAATTCATGGAGAGGAAATAGAAGGTATGGAATTCTGGTTTTATAAAATGTTCAAACATTGCTTAGTATTTTTAGTGGAGTGATGAAAAAATGTTTTTTGTAATGATTTTGTAAAAAGAACAATAGATTGGTCGAACAAATCTAACCAAAAAAAAATATTTGTATGAAAAATACAAGCTTTTTGCTAAGGCATGTATGCAACAACCATAATGTAGATAGAAACATGTATTACACTTTTAGTGCTAATAAAGAAAAAAAATTCTCCAAGAAGTTAAAAAAAAAAAACATACAAGTTTTATAATTTATCATATAATAAATTTTTTTATAGTCATTACTAATGAAAGAGATAATCATATATATGAAAAGTGGTATTGGTTCTTTTACTCTTATAAATTTATGATTTATAATTTTGATGGCATCAATGCTCATATCAATTTTGAATTGTGTGTTTCAAGGCGATGTAGTATGTGTTTGGTTTGAATGATTACACTACAAGTTTATGATTTACAATTTTAATGGCATTAATGATCATATCAATCTCGATTTGTGCATTTTATGGTGTTGTATTATGTGTTTGGTTTGAATGATTATATTACAAATTTGATAAATAATATGTGAGTGTATATATGAAGTATTTAATTTTTCAAATATATATTTAGTATAATGGTAAGAAATTAAGCGTAAGAATTTTAAAATTATATTTATATAATTTTAAATTTTAATATATAGAAGATTTTTATTTTTATTTTTTATTATTGATATCAACCTTTATCTAATAATAATATTTTTTTTTATAAAATGTTATAAATAATTAAAATTATTTTGCCACTAAAAGAGAAGAGAAATAAAAATGAATATAAAAAACTCTAAAAATAAAATTATATAGAAGAATGCTTAAATTTTTATTATGATTGATATTAATATTTTATATGAAATAATAAAATTTCCTAGAAAACTATAAATAATTGAAATTGTTTTACCATTAAGAGAGAAGAGAAACGAAAAAATGGATGGAACAAACTTTAAAAATATCGATGGTGGTTGGGTTATCAATATTCACATATGTAATTGATGGATTTGGGTTAGAAAATGAAGATTTGTCTATCTCAATCTAATTACAATGATTTAATTGATTTAATGAAATTAACCATTTTAATAACACATTTATTTGCTAACTAAAATTATAAAAATGAATCGTTAAAACAAATACTTATTGAAACAAAATCCTACATGGATTTAAAAGGAAGAAAGAAAAAAAAAAATTCTATTAAACTCTCAAAATGGTAATTTATAACACATTGGCATGTCATGGTCTTACTGAGATTAGGTGTGTGATGTGGTGTAAAATGTGCCCCTTAAAAAAGGGAAATTTTAATGAAGATGATGATAACTATTCATTTTCTTGTGCATGTTGTAGAATGCATTTGCATTTTTTAATTAACACTTATTGAATAAAAAATTGATTCTCTATATCGAAGTCATCAACAATTTTGTATTAGAATTTATTTGATATTTTTTTGTACATATTTATTTTCTTTTTTAATTTTGTATTATAATTTATTTGATATTTTTTTTTACATATTTATTTTAGTTTTTATGTATTGGAATTTTCCATGTTATTAAAATAATTTTAATTTTAATTTTTTATTCAACTTTTACTTGTTAGAATATTGGAAATCTACACATTTTCAAATTAATATAATTTTTCAAAGGTCTTTTACAACCCAATATAGTAGAGATGTTATTCTGATTCTACAACTTAGTATGATGGAGATGTCATGATGTGGGTAATGTTCATATCATCATATGTCCATCTGAAAAAATATAGCATTTATAACAAATAATAATAATATGTGATTCTACATAACAATATTGTAGAGATGTTGTCACATGGATAATTCTTCTCTAATCATATATTGGATTCAAGAATATAGACACACACACACACACACACACACACACACACACACACACACCTTTTAAACGACCATGAACCTGCCTCTGGTCATAGACCGTTAACCTTAACTCTAAACTTTATTATGCACTAAAACCCCCTTGAAGATTACTCTCGTACCCAAAGGCATCTACTTTTCGACAAAAATAAAGTTGATATCATTTTAGAGAGCCTAAACAATGAATTAAATCTTCTATCATATAAAAACAATATTGAAGACATCTATCATAATTTTACAACAATTCTCTCTACCTTCACAAAAAAATTATCTATCGAAGAATAATAGAATTTCCAACCCTTGGCATGATAACGAGTGTAAACTTGATAGAAAATCCATTTGGGATTCCTATCATGAGTCTTTGAAATATGATAATATTAATAGATACAAATTTGTAATTAAAAGAAAAAAAAAGGCATTGCATAAATAGAAAGAAAGAGAACATATTGCACCTTTGTAAGCTAGATCCAAAGAAATCTTGGAGGTAAATTATGACTCGTAAAATTAAATAAAATGATATGATTCGCCTAACAGACTAGAATTCCTACTTTAAAAATATTTATGAGTCTCGTAATGTCTTGAACAAAATTCCAAAAGTTTCTATGAAAGATGATGTTTTTTCTATAGAATACATAATGTTTGGGCTTAAGAAACTTGCAAATGGGTAAGCTAAGGACATTGAGGGCCACCAAGCTGACATATTAGAAATTAGAGGGCCTATTTTGATCCCTCACATACACAAGATATTCAATTTAGCAGTCAAGCATGGATTCCATAAACCTTAGACTCAAAGCCTCATTATACCTATTTTTAAAAGTGGAGATAAAAGAAATCATTGTAATTATATGACCATTATGATAAGCCCCATTTTATCCAAGTTATATGGAAGTATTTTGGAAAAGAAGATAAGCATATGGTTAGAAATCCAAGGGAAAAGAGCTAAAGGTTAGACCCGTTTTAGAGGTTATCATTCAATTGTGGACTACATTATCAGACTTAGGATCATTCCAGAGGAGTGTCCTAATAATTAAACCAATCTTTTTTTTTTCCATTAAATTTAAGAAACAAATTTACATTGTGTCTAGGACCAACCTTTGGAATAGGTTAGAAGAGATAAAAATTCCCTCTGGTCTATAAGCTGTTGCAATAATGTTGTATGAGAAAGTTGTTTCCAAGTTGAGAAGCATCAAGTATAGATCAGAAAAAATTAACTACAATATAGGAGTCAACAAAGGCTGTCTCCTACCCCCTACCCTTTTTTGCATTTACATTGACAAGTTAGAAGATTTTTTGGAAGTTGTAGGTTGTGTTGGATGACCTCTTGCTAGTATAGTAATCTTCCTTCTTCTCAGTGTTGATGATATTATTCTTATGTAAAGGAATCCCTATTACCTTAGTAAGCAGCTTAGAATCCTCTAGGACTTCTTCGTTAGTAGAGGTATGATTGTGAACACTGAAAAAATAAAGGTAATGACCATTAAATAGAATAAAATCTCCTATGATAATTTTTTATATGACAATAATATCCCGGAGGAAGTGTTTTCGTACAAGTATCTTGGAGTTGATATTCATCACAATCTCAATCGGAACTAAGCATTGATAAATGGAGGGTGGAAAGCTTAATATGAGCTTTAAAATAATTGTAAATTAGTAGATCTTTGGATATGGGATAATAAAAAGATCCTCTTTGAGACTCTTGTTACTCCTTTTATCTTATATCGATGTGAAGTTTGGGGATGCAGTATCTCTTGAGAATCCTAGAGAAAGATAGAACATATCCAAAATAATTTTATAATTAATAATCTCAAAATTAACTGAAATGTACCCTATCCTATCCTCATAATCAAAGCGATCCTTTCTCTCTTTGAGAGAAAAAATATGATTAGGTACTTAATGTACAAGAACAATAAAAACAAGATGGATAACAAGAGTATCCCCACAATTTCTTCACACTCTAGCCAAAATCAAGAATGACACAAACATAGATGGAATAATGATGTGAAGTCTTGGATAAATCACTGGGGAATAAAAGAAGAAGTTATTCTGTAGAATATTGATGATATTAAAAATATTGTACAAGGGTGAGTGCAAGGTAATGATGGTCTCTAATGATGTGTTAGTGGTAATGCAAACATGGAAAAACAACAATCTGTTAACTTGGAGGGATTATTCAAGGTAATTTTACAATGAATTTGAATATGGTGTAACAATATGAAATGTAGGAAATTGAATTAGATTTCTAAATATACAACTTGTATTCATATAAATTTTGAATATCTATGTCAAATTTCATTTTTCCTAACAATTTTATCTTATTTTTCCAACAAAATATAAGGTATATGATTTTGTTCGTGCAGGTGTTGGGTACCTGGACGATGAAATTTCATTCCAAAAACTTGTATACTTGTAGAGAACCTTTTTTTCTTATGCCTTGCATTTTTTGGAAATTTATAATATTAATTTTATATTTTTTAAAATTATCAAAGTCCCTGAAATTACAATGTATTTTGCTCGTGTAGGCTAAGAGGGTTTTAATATGATCAAAATAATTTTTATTTTATTTTATTTATTTATTATTTTTTTTTTCAGATCACAGATATCATTCTCCTAGAGTTTTTTATATAACTCATTCGAGAAATGGTTAAGAAGAAAAAAAGTTATAGCATAAATAAGGGAGGTATGTATTCTAGGATTTTGATATATGTCAAGAAAAAAATAGATTAAAAATAGTAAATATTATTAATTTAAAAAAAAATGAATATTTGGAATCTACATAGCCAAATCTATCTGTTTATGTAGTTTTGTCAATAATTGAATTGTGTAGCCTATAGAAAAATAATGTCAAAAACAAAGATATGGATAAGAATTCATAAAAATGGAGGTTTTTATGTATTTGTAGATTGAAACACTAGGTTTT
>JZKD02S2428281.1:0-27982 GCA_000966675.3 Picea glauca
TCAATTCAAGAGGATCTTGCAAATATCTCAACACATAAATAATTTCAGCATACCATTGGGAGTCAAGGAATTTTTGGGATACCTGAGGGACCTTTTATTCTTCTAAATCTACTGACAAATCAACAATGAAATTAATTCCCAAGAGCTCACATTTTTTTTGTACCATACGATTTTCAAGTACCTACCCCTTGATCAACCTTATAGGTTTGATCTCAAGTTCATACTCCAACAATGCAAACATCAATTGGAACTGGCCAGCACTGGGGCCTTTGTTAAGAACCAAACATCAATATAGCATAGAAAAACCTCAGGAAAAGTACTCAACGCCTTGAAAAAGAGATAATTTCAGATAATAAGCCTCTTCAAGGGGGAAACCTCCTTTTACCCCACTTAAATGTTCAAGTACAAGATGATTCAAAATGAGAATGTCTCCTTGGTATATATAGGAGACATAAATAAAATAACATTACTAATATAATAGCCCCAATTAAGGGGTAATGAGCCAATATTAGGGCTTAACAGCCTTGGTCAATGCCACTTTAATATATTGAAAGTATTTTATGGCTTCATGATTCCACTTTATCTCACTTCCTTTTTTGAGCATGTTAGTGATATGCTTTATGATTTCAACCGGGTTAGGGATGAATCTTCTCAGAAAATTTACTTTCCCCAAGAAATATTGCATTTCTTTCTTGCTTCTAGGTGTGCCAATTTTTAGGATTCCTTCAACTCTGCTAGGATCTATCTTTATTCCCTCCTTCGAAATAATGTGCCCAAGAAGCTTCCCCTCTTCCATGCCAAAATTATACTTCTTGGGGTTCAATGAAATGCCAAACTTCCTACATTTTTGAAAATCCCTTCTTAGATGTTTAAGATGTTCTTCATCAGAAACTGAATATACAGTGATATCATCTAAGTAAATAAGAATAAATTTATCTTTCTCATCAACAAAGGCTATATCCATAGCTCTTTGGAAAGTTTCTCCTGCATTCAGGAGCCCAAAAGGCATTTTGGCATACATGAAGGTGCTCCATGGTGTTGTAAAGGTTGTATTTTCCTGATCATTAGGGTGTACCATGATTTGATTGTACCTAGAGAAACCATCTAGCATTGATATGTTTTGAGAACCAACCACTTTCTTTTGAATGTGATCCATCTTAGGTAGTGGGTAATTGTCCTTGAGAGATACCCTGTTCAGATTTCTAAAGTCTACACATAATCTGATCTCTCCACTCTTATTTCTGACAGGTACCAAATTTTCCACCCACTTAGAAAACCTCAGAGACACTAAGATATTGGATTCAAACAAATTCTTTATCTCCTTTTCAATCAAGGGAAACAACAAAGGATTGACTCTTCTTAATTTCTGTTTGAAAGGTTTATGATCCTCTTTGATTGGAATCACATGCTGAATCACCTTGGTATCATAAACATTCAGATCTTCATAACTCCAGAAAAAAAAATCAAAAAATTCTTTCATTAAATTGATATACCTTTGTTTGACCTCTGGGATAAGTGTCTTGGATAGCTTGATGACCTTGGGATCCTCCTGAGTCCCAATGTTGCAATCTTCAACATCTCCATCATTTGCAGTAATTTTAGGACTCTTGGCCACATCATTGTTGTCAAAGAATTTTTCAAATGGGACCAGGCCTTTGGGAATGATGTTATTTTTCAGCTGCATTATATCCTTACCAACAATATGATTCTTGAAATATCCATCATTTGCGAACACAACCACATCTTCTTCTTCACCACAATATTCCTCATCAATATTCAAATTTGCAAATTCACCATCATTCTTAAGGAAACTTTCTATTTGTTTGTCATGTTCGAAAACTTGCCAGTACATAATGTTATCAGGTACTATCGGCCTGTGATTTAACTCAATCTCATATCTTTTGTTAGGAAAAAATAGAATTTTGAAAACCGAGGTTGAAGTAGCCAGAGCATCAACAATCTGATTCTGCCCCCTTGGAATCACTGAAAGATTATACTCCAGAAATTATTCAAGAATATCAAGCACTATATTTCTATACGCTCTTAATCTAGGATGATTTTCTTGATATATACCCTGTATATAATTTATAATCATCTCAGAATATCCATGTACAACTATCCTCCTAGCACCCTTTTTTTTCAAAGTCTTCAATCCCAACACTAATGCCTCATATTCAACCATGTTATTTGTGAAATCAAAAGCAAGCTCATAAGAACAAAGTTTGGTACCTGATTTGGGGGGTTAATCCACACACAAGCCCCCGCTCCTTCTCTACTGAAATCTCCATAAAATATCATATTCCACATTTCTTTTTCTCCTTTGTTTTGCTGATCTGAAAATTTATATGTTTGTTGATCAGGTTTGTATTTGATAGCCATATCAGTCTTTGGAAACTCCTCTTCAAAACTCAAATCATTAAGGAAAATAGAAGAACCAATCTCAGTTTCCACATAATAAATGGGATGGTTGTTTGACTGGGATTTGTTACTGACCATGTATTTGAGTAGTACTTCCCTGTACAACCTCCTATCTTGAAAAAAAACAAGGATAGTGGCATATGACATATCCATTTGCAAAGTCCCTTTCAACTTTGTATCCCATGACCTAGATAACATCATGCCAAATTTAGGATGGATATCAACAACCACCACATCCATGACCATATTTTTTGCTGGAATTTGATACAAAGACACCACCAAATATTTGATTAGGCCCAAGCATTTCAACTTCCTTGAATCAAAGGAGAAAAGATCTTTGTAAGGCCTTGTAATGTCCAGGCCCAATTGGTCCATGACTACCTTGGGCATAAGATTATGGGATGCTCCTGAATCCAACATAGCATTATGCAAAGTCATATCATGAATCTTCAGACTAACATAGAAAGGAGGTACCTCATCAACCTCACTATTCTCCTTTACACGTGGTCCAAACAAGATGGAAGGATGATCATCTTGTATATTCAAAGTATCAGAAGTTTCATCCATATTGAGCATCTTAATGATTTGATTTCTATATTCACTATTCTTTATCAACTCATTGAATGGAACATAGATTTTAATTTTGGCCATCTCACTTTCAAAGTTAAAGGAAGAAGAGGTTTTTTCTACCTCTTTGATGACTGTCTCCTTTCTTGGTTCATGTAATTTCTTTAGAGGTTCTTCCTTCTGCTTCCCTTTCTCCACAACATCTTTTGCAAGAGAGTCCTTCTTAGGCTGACTTGAGGAAGGTGTATTATTTTAAGATTCTTTGGTAGGATTTCCCTTTGGAGGGTTTGCAGGCATGTTTTTGTTTCGAAGATTATATTGTTTATGGAATTTCATGATGGCATTATACAACCTTGTCTGATAATATTCCTTTTCCACTGACAACATTTCATCATTCTCCCACATGAATATTTCATTTTCATCCATGAACTGATCATGTTCTTATTTAGTCAAAACAACTTATGTTTCATCACCATCACAACAATGCATATTGTCTTCAAAAGTTCCATCAAAATTTTCATTTACATAATTATTTTGAAAATGAGGTCTTATTTGTTGATCACCCCGACTCCTCTAATATCTTTGTCTGATTTTTGGAACTATTGGTCTCCTTTGATTCATGGGTGGAACATCAGCCTACTCTTTGGTGTTAGGATTATTATCTAAAGACATCCTCTCCATGAGTTTCTCCATGGTATTCATCATCAACTCAAACCTCTCTTTTGATGACTGTGAGGTTGAAGGTTGTGCCTTATCTTGAACCTTGTTCATGTCCATGTCATAATTATATTTGATATTTTCTGAAGCCATTAGATTTACTTCAACTTATATTGCATCATTCATCATATCATCTAGTGGAGTGGATATTATTTCCCTTAACAACAAAGCAAAATGACTTTCAAAGGAATCAACATATCTAAGTTGAGCATCTCTAGGAGGAGGTTTTACTTCAGTAGGAATTGAGTTGTAGACTTTTTTAAATCTAGCTGAAAACTCTTGTACTGTTTTATTAGGTGACCTTCTCATGTTGTTTTATTGGGTTAGCAACTGAAGGGGATTTTTCTTCTCACTCCACTTTGCAAAAAAACTTGTTTCAAAGGCTTCAAAATTTATGATACTTGCTGTTGGGAGAGCTCTGAACCATTTTCTGACTTCTCCTGCAAGACTTTGTGCAAACAACCTCATTTTCGCATCTTCATAATCTACTTCTTCTAGGTCCAAAAAATCATTGAACCAGTCTAAGTGACTTTGGGTTGACACATTGCCTTCAACATCATACAACTTAATCTTGTGATTATCTTCCTGGGGAAAATCATGTAACTGAGCAGGTAGGACAAGAGGGGAAAACCTAGCTGCCATGGCTGCAGTAAGAAATTGAAGTGGTTGTTGGTTCTGAGTAGGAATCACAAGAGTTTTAATAGAGGCAACTAAAATTAAATCTTGGACTCATCAAAGATGATTTTGTTCAAACTGGACTCGGATATAGTTCTGAATAGAGTTTGCTCAATTTTTGAATCAAAATCAAGGTCTTCAATGATTTTCACTCCATCTTTGGGAAAAGATAGATATCTATCTAGACACAAAATTGGGCTTGTTGGCCTTTCTTTTCTCTTGTGTACAATTTTCTTAGGATTAGACACAAGGATTATTGCTTCTGGGTCTGGATTTCTCCTGGTATGAATTCTCTTGGGAGACGGGATTTCTCACTCAAACTACTTTATGCTACTAGTCTCTTTATAATGCAGTCACCAGGGTAATTTTATTCTCAACCAAAAAGTTTTTTGATTCATTGTCACCCTCAGGAATCAAATCTGAAGCTTTAAGTCGTTAGTTTCCCAGGGAAGATTTCACTTTCGGTCCCCGAAAACGATGCCAGAATGTTATCACTCTGTAAATTTGTTCGACTGATAAAAAAAATGACAAAGGTAACCTGCAAACCAACTTTAGAGTTGGGTACTAGCCTGCTCAACTCAAAGATGGCTCTCTCCTGTCACTTGGTCTTTAAAAAATGATTTTTCTTTAATAAATCAATGGCTAGGTTTTGTTGTTTTGAAGGGTTTTTATAATTTTGCTGGCAAGGAAGAGGAGGGACACTTAGGGCTATGGAGTCAAATTTTTGAAAACGAATGGAAGCATTGGTTGGTCTGTAGAACTCTCCAAAGTATAAAGGCTAAATGAGGCGATACATCTAAGTTATAAATTGTAAAGTTTACAGAGTGTAAGAAGAAGGGACAAACATATAACTATATCAGAGCATTAACTAAATGAACTCTGATATTAGTTAGGAAGAACTTAACACAATTTAAATTGCTTAAGACAAGAGCATCACAAGATGAATTATGGGCCTTTAACTATCCAATTTAAACAAAAGACAATGAAAATGGAATTTAAGCATACAGGAAATACATACAAAGAGAGGAGACAAAACTCAGATCACCACCATTAGAATCTTTTCATGGAAACTGCAAGAATTTTGTATGTGTATTCTATTCAGCTTCAAAAAATTACATTCAAGTTCCAAATAGCTAAAATCGTGCCCTTGCACTTCTACCAACCTCTAATACATTTTGAACTCCTAATATTTATACAAGTTTAGTTCCTTCGATTTGAAACTGATTCCAGTGATTAAAATGAAACATTTTGGTTTTGCAACTGATTACAATAATTACAAGGGACAGTTTCAATTTGAAACCGATTACAATAATTAACAAGAAAATGTTCCATGATCTAGATTCTAGCTCTTTTGGCATTTCAGTTTCTTTCATCGCCACCTGTTCTACTCTAGTCTTCCACGTGATCTGCCATCTTCAGTGATATATGGACATCATCTACTAGACCCTGGAAAAATGCACTTTGTCTTACCGAGTCGTCCTATCTCCTTCCATTGGAAGTCAGAAGGTATATCATAATCTATCATTTCTTTGATCATGATTTCCAAGTCAATGCAAGAAGCATATTAAATGATTGGTAGTCCAAGTTTGACTGGTTTGAACTAATTCATAATCTCAAAGTCTGTAATCATATGCTCAACTAATGTGCCTCCTTTCAGATTTTCCTCCAGGGTTTCAAACTTGGAGTGATCCATTATGCATTGAGTGAGGCGAGCATTGTATTATTCATGATTATAAAATTTTCATTTTCCATCCCAAAATGGTGGGAGGACTTTGATAAACAATTCTTCAAACAAATCCTTGAACTCTTGCACACTTTGCTCCATCTGTTTTGCCTTGGTTTGGACTGATTTCAACAGGTTATGTTTTGCAATAACCCTCCTGGCCCAAATAACCAATGTAGTTATCTCTTTAACTCCAATAGTCTAGAGGTCTGCAATAGGAATGGATTTGAGTATATTTAGGGTGTTTTGGGCCCATTCTGATGGTTTCTTTGCTAAAGTTTCATTCACAACAATGCACCTGCTTCTGGCTGTGATGGCTATGTTGTCTTTATCATTAATGAAATTCAAATATACTCTGAACTTGGCATCTTTAGCAGCTATAGAGTCCCATATGATATGATTGGCCCCTTGCAACATGCCTTTGCCTCTTAATCTCATCTTCAATTTATCTATCCTTTCCTACAAAAATTCATTCTCCTTTTGAAACTAAGCCATTCTTTCATCCTTTGCCTGCATATCCTTCTTCAATTTCTCTATGCTTCCTCTTATCCCTTTGATTTCTCCTTCTTTCAGGATAACTTGTGACATAGGCTGGACAATTCCTTCAGTGTTTGGCCCAGCTTTTGCAGTAGGAGGTACAACTACAACCTTGATTAGCAATTATGTCTGCTCTTGTGACCACTTCACCTTTTCTCATTCTAGCTGCAATGCCCTAGCCTTGTATTCCAATGCCTCTTGATGAAGTGTTTCATTTTCTTGTTCTAGAGCAACCAATTCTGTTGTTTGTGGATTTTTAGTAGCAAACATTTTCAATTTCTTCTTCAAACTTTGAATTAATTTATCTTTCTCATCCAATGAGGATTTCACCCCTTGGGGGCCTTCAGATTCTAGCCTCTTGACCCGATTCTTCCAAGCTCTGCTAGATGATTTTTCTTTCCTTAACTTCCCTTCCAATTTTATTTCATAAGATGACAACTTTGAATTCTTCAAGTTTAAACTCAGGTAATCAAAATACAACATATAACTGGTATTCTTATGGAATTTGACCTTGTCTAGAGCATTGATGTTGTCATGCCTTATGTTTATCTTAGATGCTTTGTCTTCATCTGTAAATCCAATGTTAAAGGTCCTATTTTCAACATCCCTTACTGTGAACAGAGAATATTTATGTTGAGAAATCCATTCCACTTTAGGGACTAAATCCCTCATCTCACCCAGAGCTATGTTTCCCTTCTCAACATAATGTTTTTCCAAATCTTCTTTAGATTGATAAGATGCCTTAGATGTTTTATCAAATATGTGTTTCTTGCTGCTAAATGTTCTTGAGCCACATTCACTTTGGAGTTTGATTTTCTTTTCAACCTCTATAGTGCTAGTACCACTTTCCATCATATCCATATTTACTTGTTCTTTAGGCTCTTCCTCCTCTAAATCCACTATATGTGGAGACTGTGTAAGCTTCATATTCTTAAGAGTTGTATGTTGATCACTGGTGCCCATGGCCTCTTAATTGCTTCTTTTGTTGTATACACTCATTATAGGAACTTTGACTATCAATTTCGAAGAATCTTGTTGTGTTTGAGTTTGTTGTAGGGTTGCCTCCACTTGTTGTGTTTGAGTTTGTTGCAGGGTTGCCTCCACTTGTTGTGTTTGAGTTTGTTGTAGGGTTTCCTCCACTTGTTGTGTTTGATTTGGTTGCAAGATTGCTTCCATATCAACACAGACTTCTAGGTTTTCCATCTTATCAAAATCCTCAACCTGTTCATGCTCATAAGGGGCTTGTCTGTTCATCAATCTTCTCTTGGATATTATTTGGTGTGGATCATATCTTCTTCCTTGTAGCTGTGCAAAACCAAACTCTTTGGGATTTTCTTGAATCTGAGATAAGCATGATCTAGTTTTGACAATGAAGGGGCCAATGTTAAAAGGGAACTTGAGGTTGGAGGCTTTTCACAACTTCAGGAAATTCTCTGTCTCAGATATAATTCTCTTCCTAATGAAATCAAGGGAAAAGATTTTGGGGGTCAGAAAAATAGGCAATATATAGGGGGATTCATGACAACCATAAGCCCAGATTATTGTTGAGTGCATGAATAGTAGCAAATCTCCCACTTTGTTCTCTATATTTGGTTGTAGATAGCTCCTCATGTCATCCAAAACTCTAGGTAGGCTGGTGCTAAAAATCAATCTGTAAACTCTGGACATGACTTTGTTTATGAAGATACACAATGTAATCCTTTTGCACTCAGTTGATACAAATGCTTCTTCAGGAAATTCTCTCTTATTGGTTTCTAGGAAAATCTTCAGTAGATAGGTGTAGTATCTGAAATGTCTTAGAGAGGGAAAATTCACTAGTTTCTTATGGATATTATCAACTATGAATTGATCAAAACTGATGCGAACATACATACCCGACTCTCACTTTAAAAAGTTCAAAAGGAAACCGAGCATGACTTCAACCACATGTTTGTCATTGTCTAGACCTAAAAATTTAATCAAAAGGGAATAGACCCATTGGACTTCAATAACCATTATACTCATGTTCATTGGAAAACACGGACTCTCTGAAAAATGTTATGGTTTGACAATTGTCTGCAAAAACAGATCCAAAACCTCTGATGGACATTCTCTGTATACCCTAATTAGATTTTGTTCATTGAAAGGTTCATAATTTATGGAAAAAGACTTTGGTATACCGAGGGAATCTTGAATTGACAAACTCTCTACCCTACACATGACCTCAGACCCTTGTTTATTCGTGATGACTCTTTCTTCATGTGAATATTGTTCGGCACACCAACCTATAAAATTGGGAAAAGGGAAAGTGATTTTGACCGCATAAGGGATTATGGTGGCCTGGACTGCTTTAAGGAACGATATACACCTTCCTACTTTATCGAACAGGTTGCTTCTGGACATAAAGATGGGAGAAATGGTGATTTTAGTATAAAAACGTCTGAATCTCTGTCAATTAGGGCTTCTTCATTCGCCATAGGATCTTGTTATGTTACTGAGGTTATGATAGGATCCATGGTTGTGATGAAAAATACCTGGAAACAAGTGGAAATGGCATGCAGTTGATCTATCATTGAGTTGTAGTTGAAAGAGGGTGGTCATGCCAAGTTTCAAAAGGTCCAGTGTTCGAAATAATAACAAAATGCCCTTTTATACTTTTCCAAATTTTGGGGGCGTGAGGAAGTGGTTTGGGGAAACCCTCTTTTCACCCTGAAATTCACATGGTGATGCCACATATCCTCGAATGAAAACCATTGTTTAAATTTTGGCTCTCTTTCCAAAATTAACCTCCACGCAGTTTCTCCCCCCGAAATCATCCTCGACCGTTGATCTCAAGAGTTCGTGATCCGTGACGTATCGGGCCCCATCAGCTTAGAGATCATGCCATTTTTAGCTATTTCCTGCCATATTTATCCCCTTCCCTGGTTTATCGGGCTTCCAAATCGGTTTAGCGTCTCGCTAGATCCTGCAATCTTTATTTCACATAAAAAATTTGAATGGTGACTAACAACTGCATATCTTCTTCTCAATATTTTTCTAGTAATTGCCTACATGAATACCCCTACCACATGATGATACTTATATCAACACCTTTTTCAGATTCTTCAACAAGTATTGTATTCTTTACTAGCATATAGGGTAGGTTCCATTACTCCTTCCAATGCATCTATCTATACCGAATGTATATTTTGTGTAGGGTCAACCCCATTCATTAGTGGCATCATACCTTTCCAACTGCTTAAAGGTGTCACTCACGAATGGTAGAGCTTACCTCTCCATGGGTGTCCTAGTTAGTACCTCACTGACATTTTTGACACACATGTTGCAGTTTCTCCATAGGTTTGGAAGGCCCCTTTAGTCCCGCCATGTCTTTGTGTTGAAGCATCATGACTTCCTCTCTATCTTTTTCTGGCTAACTCACCGTCTGGGGCTTCCAAATTTTGTTGAGTTGTAATTTCATTGCATATTAGCAATCATGCTTTTAGGCCTAATGTCGGCCCCAACTTGATCTTGTTAAAATAATTGCTTATGCATTCCTATCAGTGGCCAACCTTGAAATTTATTCTTTTGCGACTCGACACCTTAACCCTGGAGGAAACATTCCTTGAGTGTCCTTATCCGACACATGCTTCCTTACATTGAGCATAGGTATGTTCCTTGCACTTTGGAACTATTTTTCTTGCTCGTGACACTCATTTCCTCCACTGTACTACAACATTATTTTATTCCTTTTCAGGATTTAATAATATGAAAAAGACAAAAAAATAAAAATAAAACAAAAAGAGGTGGAAAGTGTCTATCGCTTTTGTTGGAATCCATCTTGCCTCTCTTGAACAAAGCGCAATCTTTGAGTCAATGTTTCAGTATTTTGGGTTTAGTATGGTTTTATAAGACTCTTTCTCATTGTTGAGTATAATCTCCCCCGGTTGATTATTCTTCCAACCATATGGAGCATTTGTGGATGCCTCTTGCATCACAAATGTATCCTAGTTTATAGTCATGCTGCCTAAGTCACATAATATGTCGTGATTTTGTTCAAGGGAAGTTTCATCCTGATTCGACCATTCAACAATAAGTATCCGATCTTTCAAGTCGGCCTTCCTGAGTCTGTCAAGTTCATCTCATTATCACAAGTATCTATGTCTCTTACTTGTGATAGTATAGAAGGTCCCCATTGACTTCTTTCTAGCGGGTTTTCTCTTATCGACTCAGACACATTACTCTGAGAGTATGACCTAGAGTAGCACCCTGGGCCTATTTACATTATTTATACGTGACCTTGTGCTCAATAGATGAAAAAACATCATTGGTTGTTGACTGAGCAGTTTCCCTTGTGTTCGACGTCAACAACAATCATCACACATACTAGGGATTTTTGTGGTACCTTGGTTTCCATTTGACCCCATTGGTGGATTCCTCGTCTTTGTCAGTAATATTCATTATTGGATACTATTAAGAGAGTCTTTTCCATGCTCTATTCCATCTGGTGCATGCCATATTTGTACCTCAATGTGGTCCTTACAATCTGTTTGTCCAATTCCTTCCAAATATTTGTCCTTTTCCTACCCCTCGTGCTAGATGATGGAGGATGCCTTAATTCCTTCTTTCCAACGGATCTCTTCCTATGGAATTCAAAACATATTTCTCTAGGATAAGGATCTAGAGTCATATTTGGTACCTTGGGTCTTGCATTCATCAATGGCAGGTTCCTCGCTATTGATAGTGGGAATACATCAATGTCCCATGCTCGATAGATTCTACCAAGTGTTCGACATCATCTCATTTATTCACACTTGTTAGATTGTACCATGGTGGGTCGTCTTGTGTTTGTTAAAGATGTACATCAATGATTAGTAGTCAAATGGTGTCTCATTGTGTTCAACCCAAGCACATATATTCACATAGTGTAGACTCATGCCACGATGGATTGTTTTGAAGACTTCGGGTGAAGTACGAGCATCACATATTTTGTGCTCCTACCCGACACATATTGAACCACCCCATAGACATTGGTACTTGAAAATGATCAATTTGTTCACTTCATTGGTCCCATATATCATCTGCTTTTATTTTTTGAGACATAACTCCATTGTTTATCTATTTGTGGCTATGATCTACTTTGACATGGATCCACTGTGTATTCCTCGTGGCTATGCTTTCTACTTTATATATATCACATGGATCCATTGTGTATTGTTCGTGTCCATAGACATTAGTCATAATTTCATATATATTCCATGGATACACAATGTACTTGATTTGGCGACCATGCTTACATCACTCCTTGGCATGGGTATGCCCGACTTGGGAAGATAATACTCTTACTTGATCTCTGCTGATGGTTTCTGTTATTGGATTGATCCAGATTTATGAGAGGAACGAGATGAATAACAGACTAAATACAATAACATAGAGATAGTAAGAACAAGAACAAATATCCAGTGAACAAAGACTTATAATGAATAAATAAAATAGGCTAAAACTGTAAAACTGCAGAACTAAAAACAACTTGCTCGAATAGTGGTAGCTATCTTTGAGAAGAGACGTGGCTGCTACATGCATCTGTCTGAGAAGAATGAATACAATGAGGCTCCAGAGGCCTTTTTAACATTAGTCATGAATTCCAAAACCTTATACATCTAAAAACCTAACCCTAGGAGATGAAACGCCAAAATTTATGTGGGCCCCGATGGGTAAGTTGGTACCTCAACTTCCCAGGGTCGTAACTTTTGCATATGACCTCCATTTTAGGTGCGTGATATCCCATTGGAAAGGTATCTTCAAGAACTACACATTATTCCATCAAAATATGACTCTATCTACAGTTTGAATGTGGCAAGCCAAAAAACCACTATTTAAGGACCCAAAACAACCCTAGAAGTACAAAAAGATGTGCTGACATGAAAATTCCAAAATAAGCCAGTTGGATTAGGTGGGCGGCCACCAGTATCCACCTGGAATATGTGTAGGGTTTCAGACAACCCCGAAAGTGTAGAATCCACAATTACAAAGAAGTACAAAAGAACATGTTGAACTAAAAAATGTCAAGAGGAGCCAGTTGGAATAGGTGGTTGACCACCAATATCCACCTGGATCAGTCCTCCTCCCTTAGGAAGAAATGGTCTCCATTGTGTTGAGTTACCCCATCAGGTGAGGAAACTTATGTTGAATTTGGCCCTAGGTGAGCCATTTTCCTTGGTGTAGGAGTTTCCCTCCTTGAAAACCCGATAAAGCTGAATACTCGGCTGGCGAGTACCCTTGACCTATGTGTCCACTATCTAATCAGTGGATGCCTATTCCATGCAATCAAGGTTGAGATCTATTGTTTTCAGTTGTTTTGCGATCTCTGAGGTGTCCAATAATGGTGGAAAATATGGTTGAAGGAGGTCCACATTGAACACTGGGTGCAAGCCAAGGAAGGGTGGAGTGTTGATCTCAAAATCATTGCTACCCACAACCTCGGTGATAATGTAAGGCCCATAGAAAAGTGGGAGGAGGTTCTGATCGGGCCCTACAAGGTTCTCTTTTTTCAAATGTAACCACACCTTATCTCCCACCTGAAATTGGTGTGGTACCCAATGTTTATCATGGTGTTTCTTATACTTAACATTGGATTTTTGCAAAATCTCATGGAACTATTGGTAGATGTGCTGAATCTTCTCAATGAACTTGGTGGCTTTGTCTACCTCAGACTAAATATGTGAAGAGTATTCCTATGTGGTTGCAAGACGTAGTACAACATCAGTGGGACCCAAGGGTTGGAATCCCAACCCCACATGAAATGGGCTATGCCTGATGGACCTATGGAGAGACCTGTTGTAGTTGTTCTAAACATAGGGAAGACTCTCATCCCATGTACGTGGATGCTTATATTTGTACATGTGGAATATGTGCACAATAATTCGATTGACGACCCCTGTCTAGTTGTCGGTTTGGGGGTGGAAAGAAGTGGATTTAGTGAGCTTGGTGTCCAACAATGACTGAAGACTCAACCAAAATGTGTTGAGGAACATGTTGTCCCAATCAGAGATGATGGTCTATGGGATCCCAAAATGGACCCACACTCGTTCGAAGAAGAGCTTGGCAGTATATTCCATTGTGATGCTCTTCTTGCGAGATGTGAGAATGGCCATCTTCAAAAACTGATCAACTACCACAAATACACAATCATTGCCTTTCTTGGTGGACGGAAGGCTAGACATGTAATCCATCGAGATGGATTTCCAAGGCCTATTGGGAGTAGGAAGAGGGGTGTATAATCCTTGCTTTTTTATGGCTGGTTTGTAAATGGCACAGGCAATGCAAGATCTGATATACTTGTTGATGTCTTGCCGAAGTTTTGGCCAATAAAAATATTTTTGTAGAACAAACACAGTTTTATCCATGCGAAAATGTCCTGCCATCTGACTGTAGTGAGCGTCCCAAATCATCTTTGCAAACTCTCTTGCAGGAACACAAAGATGGCCCATATGGCATAACAGTCTATCCTAAATGTGGAAATCAATGAGATTCACGCCTGTACCCAAGAGATGATAGGTGGTGGCGATGTCCAGATATTGCTAATAAAGTTGGGGCCACT
The DNA here is from genome assembly GCA_000966675.3 of Picea glauca. Lineage (NCBI taxonomy): Eukaryota > Viridiplantae > Streptophyta > Pinopsida > Pinales > Pinaceae > Picea > Picea glauca. The sequence continues at coordinate 14,196 of JZKD02S2428281.1, forward strand.
TAGATGTCTCATGCCCACAAGAATGGAGAACAGTGATGAGTGCAGCCACGGGAGGTCAACCGAGGCAGTCAATGACACAATTTGTGGTCCATGTCTTATACTTGATGTTGAGATGGAATTGTTGCAGGTAGGTTGACCACTTATGATGGTGGTCATTTCGAAACTTCTCTTGTGTCTTTATGAGCTACAGAGGCTTGTGATCAATGTGGATGATTGTCTCCTTTCCCAGAATGTAATGTTTCCATTGACGACAGGCTTGTACAATGGAATACATTTCCATGTCATAGGTGGGGTATTTTYGGATAGTATCTGAGAGTGTATCACTATGGTATGCTACCGGATGACCATGTTGAGTGAGAACTGCACCTACAACATAGTCAAATGCATCRGTCTCAATATTGAACGGTTGTTGTAGATCRGGTAAGGAGAGTACTGGATATGAGCACATGAGATGCTTYAGATCATCAAATGCTCATTGTTGTTCCTTCCCCCACGCAAAATTTTTCCTACCACCGCCCTTGGTCACTTGGTTGAGGGCCCATGCAATATGGGAGAATCCCAACATGAATCGTGAATAGAAGTTGGAAAGTCCCAAGAAGCTTCAAAGCTTGGTCACTGTGGTTGGGGTTGTCCAGTCACGGGTGAATTGGATCTTAGCTCGATCAACATGTACCCCATTCTCATCAACAATGTATCCCAAGTATTGGACCTTGTTCATGCCAAAGGATAATTTTTCCAAGTTGGCATATAACTTGTGTTGTCGCAGAGTGCTCAAAACTTGTTGAACATGTTGCATGTGCTCCTCCCAAGTTCTGTTGAAGATGAGGATGTCATCCAAATATACCACCACAAAAGAGTTGGTGAAGGGTATTAATACATCATCCATCAACCTCATCAAAGTGGTTGGTGCATTTTTTAAGCCAAAGGGCATGACCAACCATTCGAAGAGACCTTCTTTAGATTTGAAAGTTGTCTTCCATACATCAGTTGGTTCGATGGGAACCTGGAGGTATCTAGACTTTAGGTCAATCTTGTTGAAGAAATTTTCCCCCTTGAGTTGGTCAAGAAGGTCATCAATTCTGGGAATTGGGTACCGATTCCTAGCTATGATTTTGTTTAATGCTTTGTATTCAATGCAAATCTGCCAGGTTCCATTTTTGTTCTGCACCAATACAATAAAGCTTCCGCAAGGGGAGGAGTTGGCTATGATGTGCCCCTTTTGAAGCAACTCTTGGATTTGACGCTTGATTTTTTCATTTTCCATCAGCGAGCGATGATAGATTGGTCCATTAGGTAGATATGCACTAGGGGTTAGATAAATTGGATGCTTGACTTGGTAGTGCGTCGGTACCTTGGTGGGTGAGTTGAATATGTCTCTGTACTCTTCAATGATCTCATCCACTTACTTTTTCTGTAAAGAGAGGCTTTGTGTAGAGGCCACAAATGTGGCAACGACCTTCTGCTTACTGTGAGAATGGATCACAAATAAGATGAACTTCCCAGTCTGTGAAATGAGCTTACTGCATTTCTTAGTAGAGATTAAAGAAATAGCGGTAGGCGACACTACCTTTGGTATCCTGTAAAAATATCTACCCAAAGTAATAATAACACTACGGGGTCTAGAATCATACACAACATGTTGCTTCCACAAATATGGTTTTCCTAAAATAACATCACAAACTTCAAGGGGAGAAATATCATACAATACCCTATCTTTGAAAGGATTGATGTCGTAGGGTAGACAACAATGTTGGTTGATGCGTAGATCTCTTCCTTGGAGAAGCTAGCCGATGTTGTAGGGTTGCGGGTGCGGTGTCATCGACAGGTCTAGCCTCTTGATGACCTCTACTGAGATCATGTACTTCTGACTGTCGTTATCGACAATGAAATGAATCATAACCCATTTTACCCACATCTGTGAGTGAAAGAGGTGTTCCCCTTCCTTTGGTTCTTTTGGTTCGCTTGGCTGGAATTTGGTGGTAGCAACAATGGCACAGAGTTCGAAATTGATAATCTACTTCCCTCCTTCTAGATTTGATTCAAAGTCAGAATATTCCTTTGACTCGGAAGCTTTCATCTCGACCACCAGTGACTACTTGGAGCGACATTCTTTGGTGTTGTGCCAAGGGATTTTATGGTATTCACACCATTTTCCTGTGTCCTTGTTCGACTTCTCATTACCTTTATTTTGTTGCAGCTTGGATTGGTTGTCTTGAGAGTGGCCATATTTTCTCTATGCCTCATTTTGTGGGTTGGGGCTGCCTTTTCCCTGCTTCGGCTGTGAGGAGTTTGCAGATCCAAACTCTTGCCTATTTTGCTTAAATTTATGCTCCATCTTGATAGCATACCTATAAGTCGTATCCAATGATGCGATGTCCAGAAACTCCATTTCTGTTTGAATGTATCTATGCAAACAATAGTGGTATTTGAGTACCAGATGTCGCTCAGAGTCTTTTATACCCAATTTGGTGCATAGGGTATGGAAAATATTGGTGAAATCTGGTAATGTCTGGTCCCTTTCCTGACGCAGGGTGGCCCATATTGTGTACTAGTCCTCGTAGCTTCCAACATGGTAGTATTGTTCTTTAATGGAATCCCTGAAGGAATCCCATGTGGGGGTGACTACAAATATTTCATATTCCGCTATGACCCTTTGCTCATAGTAAGTATCCCACAAGTCCTTAACATAGAGGATGCCTTGAGGAGTGAAAAAGTAATTTTTTCCATATTGGAAAAATCGTGTACCAAAAAATACCCTTCGAGCAGATTCAACCATTTATCTACAACATCCACATTTATCAGTCCTTCAAATAATGGAATATCAAAATTTACCTATACCTTGAAGGGGGTTGCATGGTTGCTTGATGAAGATGTGTCTCCTATGGGTAGCTACCAAAGGATCTGTGTAAAGTTGTCCATCATTTCGTTCCTTTTTCGTACAAGGGCTTCCTCGAGCAACATTTAAAAGGATATCCTACTCCATCATATTTATTTTTGTCCCCCATGTTTTTTTGTCGGGCTCGGCATGACCATTCTTGCAAAGGATCGACTATTTTGAGTCCCAACTTCTTGTACGTAGTTATTGGCAGGGTCACGCACGAAGAAAAATAAATGAAGAGTAGGTCGCTCTGATACAACTGATCCAGATTTATTAGCGAAACGAGATGAATAACAAACTGAATACAACAACACAGAGATATGAAGAAAAACAACAAATATCCAGTGAACAATAACTTCTATTGAATAAATAAAACAGTTTGAAATTGTAAAACTGCAGAATTGAAAACAACTTGCTTGAATGGTGGTAGTTATCTCTGAGAAGAGATGTGGCTGCTACGTGCATCTACCTGAGCAAAATGAATACAATGAGGCTCTAGAGGCCTTTTTAATATTACTCATGAATGAAAAAACCCTAAACATCCTAAAACCTAATCCTAGGAGATGAAACACCAAAAGTTATGTGGGCCCCGATGGGTAAGTTGGTACCTCAACTTCCTGGGGTCGTAACTTTTGCATACAACCTCTGTTTTAGGCACGTGATAACCCATTGGAAAGGTATTTTCGAGAAATATGCATTATTCCATAAAAATCTAACTCAGTCTATAGTGTGACTGTGGAAAGCCAAAAAAAACATTGTTTAGGGCCCCAAAACGGCCTTGGAAGTACATAAAGATGTGTTGGCATGAAAAACAGATTGAGAGTTTCTTCCTTGATTAGAGCTATGAATGAATAGCTTGATCAGATTGAGAAGAACAATACTTGGGAGCTTGTTTCTAGACCCAAAGATAAGAATGTTGATAGTTTCTTCCATGTTGATAGTTTCTCTGATCTACAGATTCGGTTATGGTACTTTTTCTTTCATTCCTTCTTGGTGGTTGATTTTCTTTCTTTGTTTCTGCAGAGTGGTTGTTGTCAATGATTGTAGATTTGACAAACTTGATGGGTTTTGTATTACTTGGNGGATGAATCACTATCTATGTCTTCTGAGGAATCATCATTGTTTGCACACCAACTTTTCTTTTTACTATATTTCTTAAATTTGTATTTATTTTCATCATCAGAGTTCTAGTCCTTTTTCTGGTGAGGACACTTAGATGCAAAATGACCTATCTTACAAAAGTTAAAACATTTGAAGGGGAGCTTTCCTTGATGTTTTCCTTATCCTTTCTTTAACCTTCTCACAAATTTTGCCTCAATGTCATCTAATTATGAATTAGTATTCTTGTCTGCATTAAACGATGCTTCTCTAGTGATGGATTTATCATTGCTAATTCTCATTTCATATGTAGTTAGAGTTCCTAGGAGTTGATCAATAGTCAAAGTTTTAAGATCATTTAGTTCTTCTATTGCAGAGACTTTTGGATTAAATTTATCAAGCAAAGATCTTAAAATCTTATGAACTAAAAATGATTCTTCAATTTTTTCACCAAGACCCTTCATGGAATTCACAAGGTCTTCAACTCTTAAAAAATACTTGTTGATTGTTTCATCTTCATTCATCTTTAGTTGTTTAAATTTCAATATATATGTTTGAAGTTTGGCATCTTTTACTTTCTTATTTCCTTCATAATTTCTAATAAGTTTATCCCACATTGCTTTGGTAATTTCAAGATGCATCACCTTTACAAACTCAGCTTCAGCAAGTCCATTCAAGATAGCATTCATTCCCTTAGCATTAAATCTAAATTCTAACTTATCATCCTTGGAAGCTAGCACAACGGGCTTTACATATCCAGTCTCTACTACATCCCAAACATCGGCACCTAAGGCCATTAAGTATGTTCTCATTCTAATCTTCCAGAACGAAAAAATTTGTTCCATCAAAGAGAGGGGGCTTATTGGCTTAATTCCCTTCATGACTTGTCATGTTTAAGCTTATAGATCTACCTTTAAATAAAGGAACCTCGCTCTGATAGCAATTGTTGAAAATACTAAGACAACTGAGAGGGGGGTGAATCAGTTGTTACTGTGCTTAAACAATTTATGACTATTCAAAAAAAAATTAATCTCTTCCAAGTGACCATCAATATTATACAACATATGAACATGAATAATGAACATCAGTCATAATTAAGATATACACAGAGACATATTTTCACGAGGAAACCCATAAAGGGAGAAAACCTCATCTTCTTCGAATGATAGGCAGTCTTTTAAGTTATGTACATCATCTATGTTTGAGCACCAACTCAAAGTGAGGATACTACCTCTGTTTTAAAAGATCCAACTTGTTGAGAGCACCAACTCTCTGGTTTCTCTAGCACCCACTAGAAGGAAGCATCAACTCCCTAAATGTTCCAGCACCAACTGGACTTATACAAGCACCAACTTGCATACATAAAACTCTGTGTTTTCCCGAGCACCACCCTAYCACCCTGTTTTCTAGCCACAACTAGATGGAAGATACAACTTCCAATATTCAAGCACCAACTTGAATATCAGAGGACCACCCTACCTCCCTAGTTAAGAATAAATGATTGAATAACAAACAGTGCAGGTGTCTCACTTCTTACTCCTTCTTCTTTGTTCTGCAATTCTTCTGTGCTTCTATCTGTTCTGCAATTCTGCTTTGCTTCAAAATGTTTTGCAATTCTTCTCTTGCTTCTATGTTTTTAGCATATGTTTCACATTTATGATTTTCTATTTTTCTTACAGTTCAACTCATTTTTCACTCAGAACAGCTAACTTCGCACAGTCATGGCATATCCATTTTTATGCCCACTCCCTCTTCAGTTACACCTCGAATATCCCAAGGAAAAAGTGCCTCAGTAACTGAATCGCCAACCATTCAAGAATCATGATTCAGTTCAGCTAACTGAATCATAACTGAACAGTTAATCATGAAGAGCAACAGTATCCCTTCGATCAACTTTCCAAGTATCCAACACCGTTGGATTACAAGCGCAGGGTATTGCGTTGATTTCACGATTTCGCATTTCGGTATTCTTTTGATGGGATTTCCCGACACTCCACGATGCGAACTCTGAAACTCCGAAAATAAAATAGCTTAGTTGGACTAGCTCCTTCCCTATTCGTGACCATCGGCGGTGACCTGGTGCTTATCCACAAAGCGCTTCATGATTTGCAACTTTTGTCGTGAGTCTCCTTGACTCCTCCAACTCCCAACTCTCGTTATCCGAAACTCCGAAATGTATCCATATCAACAGTCCACGCTCTCCCTTTGATCGAGGACTCAGATTAAGTCATGGTTTTGCATATCATGAGTTTCCACACCACGCTCTGTTGACTCCTCCAATGTGAAAGTCAATGAAATTCTAATCGCTTGCCGCGTGTCCTCCTCGACGATGGACGTTCCTCCTGCTTTCGGGACTTTGTAAGCCTTCTTCATCTTGTACTTAAATATCATGTTCTTTCTTCTGGATCCAACGATGGTTGGTCCTCGCGCTCAGATCCAACGTCTGAGATTTTTCTCCTCTTTTGTGCGTTAATCCTATCTGTATTCATATCTAATGGTCATCAGGAATTCTGAGTGGGTGATCCAATGATCATTGTTTATCTTCACTGTTAATCTTGCCATGCCATCATCGCTACGTTTTTTATCATGATGATCTCACCATCAATTTGTTGCACTGTTGATCATGTTGATCTCGCCATCAATGACAAGCACGCTGCCTGCATCTTCTATCTGTAAATATGCCAACATTGTGAACTTTCCTATTAAAGCTCGCTTGTGCAGAAGAAGCAATTTTCTCTTTGGTTCTAAAGAGGAAATGTCTAGTTTAGGAATGGCTTCCACCTTCTTAATGAACTTGTTCTACTCTATACACTTTACATTGGTTGGCTTCGAGGATTTGATCAAAGAAACAAATTCCTCCTCCTTAGATTTAAAAGGGGTATCCATACTGTGAATGCCAAGGGAATTCACCTCAACTCATCTTTTTCAAACTCTAAAACTTGAAATCTATCATTACATCGACCTCAAATGTTAAGATATATTCTTATATTATTGTTATTATAGTTTGTTTTTTTAGTTAATGATTATTATGGTTGGCTTTTTTTATTATTGTTATGGCTCTTTTTTTCACTTTTACAGACTAATTATTTTTCATTTTAGTTTATTGGCGTTACATACATGACACATCTACATGCATTGTAGATTCACCTCGCTACTCTTTGTGCAATGAAATCATGTTTTTGAAATGGAGAATTGATGACCAAACTAGCAACGAGTGAAAAAACAAATCAAAATGACATCTATCTTGGCAACACAAGAAAAGGTTTTCAATGTGGTTGTATATTCTTTTGGAGAGAATCCTTGAGAAACCAAATGATCTTTATGGTTCTCAATATTTCCATCGAAAGAGAAAATGAATGTGTAGATCCATTTACATCATGGAAACAACATTATTTTTTAGTTAATGATTATTATGGTTGGGTTTTTTTAATTATTTTCATGGCTCCCTTTTTTCTCACTTTTACAGACTAATTATTTTTCATTTTAGTTTATTAGTGTTATATAAATGACTCATCTACATGCATTGTACATGCACCTCACTACTCTTTGTGTAATGTTATCATGTTTTTGAAATGGAACATTGATGACCTTTATGGTTCTCAATATTTCCATCAAAAGAGAAAATGATTTTGTAGATCCATTTACATCATTGCAACAACATTATTTTTTGGTGGAAGAGGTACCAACTCCCAAATACGATTTTTAATTAATGAGTTGTATTATATGTCATATCATGTTCCGACTCTTTCTTACCACAATATTTTTCATAGGATGAGGGATTACATTTAGACATGATGACCCTTAACATAAGAGTGAATTTATCATGTTTATTCTAAGCACAAGTCTTCCAAGAATCTGAAGCATCACAAGATCTAAACATATTTCCTAAAGGTTTTTTGCATCCCATTTGGGACACAAGGCCTAAACAATATAAGAATATTCAGGTGTACAAGGAGCAAATTAAAAAAACCCAACGAATTCTTACCTCATAATCATAATCTATAAAACATATAAACTAAGAAACAATAGAAGATCAATACATGAAGCATTAGCAAAATTAGAAGGTAGAGGAGAAGTTGAACCAGTGCTAGTGGGTTATCTTCAAAAACAACATCCTTTCCAATGATTCTCTCTTTAGCATATAGATCATACAATAGGAATGGAAATAACTCCTCATTGTATCCATCGAATATATCTCGGTGACTCTTTTATTCTAATTTCTTCATCTCCTCGTCCAAAATAAGAGCCCAACTATTGCATTCAAATATTGTGAAGTGGACAACAATTTGCTTATGACCATTCATAATCTCTTTAGGTGTCAAATTCTTAGTAGCATTGGTAGGAATGTGATTCAAATCACCACCTTAACCCACAATTTCTATTCCAATCCATTTCATTCAATGAACCAAAAAAACGAAAAGAAATATGCGTAGTCTAAACATTTGACTTTTTGGTGTTTTTACGGGCAAATTTTCTGATCAATTTTTCTTGAAATCCAGCCAAAAATTGTTGGAGCTCTAGATTTAATTGATTGAGTCTGTATAATTCGAGTTCCCCAAGTATTTTTCAGTGTGTTGAATCCATTTATGCATTAAAAAGGTACAATTTAAATAACAAAAAATGGTGATTTTACCAAGATTTATTTTGTTGAATTCTAGTGAAAAAGTTCAAAAGATCGAGCGCCAAAAATATATATAGAATATTCTTAAATATTTCATGAAGAGAGAAATAATAAAATATTGTACAAAATATATGAGAGCACGACCTTAATGTTTAATAATTGAGATTGATTTTGACTAAGGAAGCAAGCTTAAAAATGGGATTGCTTATGATTAAGGTAGAAAGCAAAAAAATGGAGATTGCTTCCGAAAAAATAAAAAGCATTAAATGGAGATTGATTATTAGGAAATAAGACATCATTTATATAATTTATGAATAAAACAATGGAGATGAGTGAAAATAAATGTTAAAATTCCCATTGGAAATTTCCTCCGAGAAACAATAAATGTTAAAATTTCCGAGAGAAAACATAAAAAAAAATCGGACCATTTCTCGATATGTGTGTGTCATCCTTGTGCAGGGGCCATGCTAATATTCTATGTATCGTTCCAATTTTATGGGATGTATCCAAAGAGACGACAACTCCTTCTAGATACTTGCTTGAAAGATTCCTACTATGTTTCATTGGAGGGATTTAAAGACTTCTTTAAGGGGTGGGTTGCATTTCTTGGATTCTTGGGAAAGAATTTTCAAAATGTCCATACTCATGACAAGTATTTCATTTGAAAGGGATTTTCTCATAGTGTAGGGCTTGCAAACGGATCCAACCCTCCATATTAAGTTATACTACCTCTAAAAGGCCCTTCTTTGGATTGACTTCTACACAAATTCTTACAAATGAGAGTGGTATTATGTGAAAAAAACAGAGGAGGAGAGATTATGTAGCATCCATACAGGCCACAAGTCCAAGGCAACTTCACAGAGAGTGCCTCTTTCTTTGTACTTGCATCATTTATCTTAGTATTGGGTTTTCTAGGTCATATATTGTGTTTATTTGTGGATGGTGTGAATTTATTTTATTGTTCTCTATTTTCCACATTTTATCTATTTCATGCATAAACAAAAAATCAGTGTCTAAATATTCTGGAGATCTAAAGTCAAAATAACCTTAATAGTAAAGATTTCAGTATTTTATTAGATTTGTTGCGATGAACTGTTCCAGTGGAATATCCATGATAGTTTATAGATCATATTCATATCAGAGTAGGTTTTTCTTTTGGGTGTTTGTGGGAAGTTGCATGATATAGGAATCAACTTAAATTGAAGTCGCATAAACCCTCGCCATGGTGGATGAGTATGTTCATAATAACCCTCGAGATCCAATAGAAGAGATATTTGAGTTGTTGGAAGTGTATGTTGTCAACTTTAGTCACAATATGAACCCCCTCATGGCGGCTATAGCAAGCAAGCTCAAAATGTTCGAAGATGATGGAGGCTCGAACTTAGAGATCAGATCAGAAGGGAAATTGGGAGATCGAGAAGACTTAGGAAAGGAGTTGGAGAAAGAAACCGAGAAAGAGCAGTTGAGTTCGATGTCGTGAACCCGTCACAATAAATATTCAATATGGAAGAAAAAGTGGACACAAATCCATGCCAAGGAGAGATTGATGCATTAAAATTGAATCATTGGTTGCAAAAACTAGAAGTTCATTTCAATGTTCACCATATAAATGAAGGGAAAAAGATTTAATTTGCTAGATTGAAGTCAGAGGTCCATGCTTTAAATTGGTGGGAAATCCACACAGAAACACTTGGGTTGGATGATGGTCTGCCAATAACTAGGTGGGAGGAATTCAAAACCCTCATAAAGTCTCAATTCTACCCTATTGGGTATGTAGAGGACCAATGGATCTAGTTCCACTACTTCAGGCAGAGGCAGGGAAAAAGTGTATAAGAGTACATCACTAAGTTCAGAAAGATGGCCATCATGTTGGGTATCTCTCCCAAGAACCCATATGTACTCCTCAAGTATCTGGGGGGTTTACACAACCATCTACGAAAGCAGGTGATGTTCTTCAATCCAAGGATAGTGGATGAGGCGTGTTTACATGCACGGTACCTCGAAAGCATAAGACAAAAGAAAGGGAAACCAAGTGGTTTGAAGCAGAAAGAACACCATAAAGCTTCTAAGGAGGGGAAGAAGAAGTGGAAAGGGGGAAAATATAAGAAGGAAACAACCAATGTACAACATAACAAATATCCTAGCAATCATTGCAACATTGATGGCCACACCAAGGAAAAATTCTAGAAACTACATCCATAAATGAACTCGAAGAACCGCAAGAAGGATGGAAAGAAAAAGAACATTCTAGCCACAAATTTGAGCAATTAGGTTGAAAGTAGCTTGGATGTGGATGAAAATGTTTTCTACACATATGTGAAGAAGTAGGTGACTTTAAGTAGCCTTCATCACCAGGAATACAATGAGATAACCAAGCTCTTCCACATCAAGATTAAATTCAAGAAGACAAAGATAGATGCTTTGTTCGACTTTGATTCACAGACTAATCTCATAGTAGCGGATCTGGTCAGCAAGTTTGGATTGAAGGTTCACAATCATCCTAGCCCCTATGCATTTGATCAGGTAAATAGGGATGCAAAAATAAAGGTAACAAAACAGTGTAAGATTAAATTTGTTGTAAGTGTTGATTTTATCAATGAAGTGGAATTGGATGTAGTACCCCTAGATGTATGTGGAGTAGTGTTTGGAATCCCCTACGTGTATATGAGGGACACAGTATTCATCCAGAGAGCCAATCAGTACTTACTAATCAAGGATGGTAAGTCCTATATCATCAATTCACATAAAGGAAAGTCAAAGGTCTCACTAGTAAGTGCCAACCAAGCCAATAAGTTGATTAGTTCTAATAAGAAATAAGTTTTTCTTTTCTTAAGAGAAAATTGGTCCGATGATGAGTCAATGAGAGTGAGGGCATCCCTAGAGGGGTGTACTAAATATTAGAAACATCAATTGGAGGAGTTGCTACATGCATACAAATGAGTGATCCAAGAGCCTAAAGGGATACCACCTAAGAGGGAAGTGGAGCATGAAATCCGATTATTGTGAGACTCCCCCTTACTGAATATTGTGATGTATAGACAATCTATTCTAGAAGCAAATGAGGCAAAGAATCAGTTGTAGTAGTTGTTGGATTAGGGTGTGATTCGACCAAGTACCTCACCTTGTGGGCCACTCATCATAATTGTGCCCAATAAGGATGGGACTTGGAGAATATGTATCGATTACAAGTATTTGAACAATATTACATTGAAGAATTGGTACCCTCTGCCAAGGATTGATGATCTATTGGAACAACTACATAATGCCAATTAGTTTACTAAGATATATTTGAAATCATGATATCACCATGTACGAGTCAAAGAAGAAGATACCTAGAAGACTACCTTCAATACAAGGAAAGGTTTGTATGAGTGGTTGGTTATGCCATTCGGTTTATGCAATGCAACAACTACACTTATGAGACTAATGAATGATGTTTTACGCCCTTATCTAGATTCATTCGTTATTTTTTATTTGGATGATATATCGATTTATAGTACTACATGGGAGGAGTGCATATCACATATTATGAAGGTGTTAGAGACTCTGAAGAAGGACCAACTGCTGTCCAATCCTAATAAATGTGAGTTTTCTCATCAATATTTGGTGCATTTGGGGTATGTGATCGATGGAGGGGAGCTCAAGATAAATCTTGCAAAGGTGGAGGCCATCATGAAATGGTCAATTCCTACAAAATTCACTGAAGTTAGTACTTTTTTTGTGGAAACACAATACGTGTGGAAGTTCATATCTTCACTTTCAATGGTAGCGACACCACTCCACACCATAAAACCAATGGTAAGAGTTTCCAGTGGGGGAAGAATCAACAAAAATATTTTAATTAGATGAAAATAAATATAATTCAAGCATCAGTGCTCGTGCTACCAAACTTGTAGAATCCCTTTGAAGTGGAGACAAGTGCAAGTTGGTATGCCATGGGAGCAATTTTGATGCAAGGAGGAAGGCATGTATGTTATCATTCTGAAGTATTTCAAGGGGTAGTTTTCAACTACCCTACCTATGACAAGGATCTTTATGCCTCGGTACAATATGTCAAAAAGTGGAAGCACTATATAATGGGCAAGAAGACCATCATTCATAGATCACCAACCACTACAGTCTTTACAAGCCGAGAGTAAGCTACAACAAACCAGACATTACAAGTGGATGGGGTTTTTACAACAATTCATTTGGTCATAAAGTATAAGAAGGGTAGCACAAATAAGTTGACAAAAATTCTTTCACGACCACCCACATCCAATATTACAGCTTTGGGAACAATGATGCACATGGAGTCTTTTACCCATGATACATACAAACAAGCATACACAAAAGATGATAAATTCTAGGAGGCGTTTCAACAACTACATGGCATTTCACCTTTTGAAACTTGCTTTGGGTATTTTCCACCCTCACCCTTAGATGTTGTATATGGACAACAAGGAGGAGTGAGGGAAGACCTCACAGGAGATGCATTAAAAGAAGAAAAAAATGTTGAAAAGATTAGGAAGATCCATTTGCAAGTACAAGAGACATTGAAGAAGTCACAAGAAAAGTACAAGGCTAGACATGACCAACACAAAATAGAGAGAAAATTTAGAGTGGGAGACAGAGTATGGTTACAACTGAATAAGGAAATGCTACAGGGTCATGGTAAGAAGATCAAGGCTCTGCAGTATGGTCCTTTTGAGGTATTGTAAAAGGTGGGAGATAATTTCTATAGACTCATTCTACCCCCATGCATGCACATTTACTCAGTAGTGAATGTGGAGAATCTCAGACTGTATGAGCCTTCCATGTTGGATCAGAAGGAGCAGGTCCTACCTTCCATAAAGGACTTAGCGCTAGATGCTCACGCAAGATTAGCAGAGGACACAAATTTGCAGAAGTAGTCCAGAACTACAAGACAAGGGCAACATGACCTTTGGAATATTGGGTTGAAAGCACAACTTCCAAGAAAATCAAAGTGGTACTCCAAGGAGAAGGTAGAGGAAAATTTTCCTCACCTCATTTAGTAAAGATTTTGGGGACCAAAATCCCCCCTAAATGGGGAAGTATGATCCAGATTGGATCATTATATTATTTTTCATCTATCTTGATGCTTTTAGAGTCGAAAAAATTGGAGGAATTGGCTTGCAAGGTCATTTTAGTGGCAGGTCCCAGTTTGGAAAATTGGGGTCTCGAACCTTC
>JZKD02S2428292.1:0-13036 GCA_000966675.3 Picea glauca
ACCTGTCACTTGGGCTTGTAAGAAACAACAGGCTATTGCACTTTCTTCAGCAAAAGCAGAGTACCGAGCAACGGTAAATGCAAGTCGGGAAGCCTTATGGCTTCGACAGATCCTTTCAGAGTTTGGATTCCAGCAGCAGCATCCGACCAGCCTTTGGTGCGACAATCAGAGTGCCATCAAGCTCGCCAAAGACCCAATTCAACATCAGCATAGCAAACACATCAAGCTACACATGCACTTCATCAGAAATCTCATTCATGATCAAGTTATTGAAGTGTTCTTTTTCCCTACAGAAGATCAAGTTGCAGACATTTTCACAAAGTCTCTTACATAAGCGAAGTTTTCCAAACTTTGATCTATGTTAGGAGTTCAGGAAATTGTCATTAAGGGGGTATAGGCTCTAATGCCTCCTTCCTTCTCCTATTGTGTCACCATTGTAAATCCTTCAATCCTATCCCAAGTTGTTCTTAAGGGGGGATGTTCGGATATTTAGACACTTAGGAGTTAGTTAAGATCTACTTGGTCTAATGTGTCGTTAGGTAAAAGTGTGTTTCTTAGTGTGTTTCTTTAGTATGCATTAGTATGCATTTGTAGTTAGGAAATCCGACGGTCACGATATGTTCCCAATATAGAGTGATCCGACGGTTCATACTCTCCTCGATCTTAACGGCCATTGATCTGTGGCTTAACACTCGATTGGTCCATGATCTCTATTTAAAGAGCATGGAGGGTCATTTGTTGATGATCGATTGTGAGAAACTCTCTTGTAAAATCTCTCTATAATCTTTTTCTTTTGCATTAATAAACTGCTCCAAGTTGTCGCAATGGCTGGGGCTGTGGATGTTTCCCCGTAGGGGTTTTACCACGTGAAAACATCGGTGTGTTGATCTTTAATCTGGTTATGTGAGTGGTTACTAAAGGTGTTCGTCCTCTATTGGAATACCTTTGTTGTCGAACAGACAACAAAGATTTAAGAATGTAAAATGCACATACAAGCACACAGTAGGCACAATATCTTAACTAGAGAAAACCCTCGCAAGGAATAAAAACTCCAAATTCATTATTATGATTCAATCGATTATTACATCTAGTCTATGTTTCACAAAAGGGGTTGCCACCCTTTGTGTTACATCTGAACTATAGCAATAGCCGTCGATATACAGAAGTCTACTCTATCATGCAACTTGTCACTATACTAATTTTTCTCGAGTTCGTCAATCTTCTAAATTTGCTCCAGTTTACTGTCTCCTTGTGATCACCACAAGTCAAACTCTTCTCAACACTTGAACTTTAATATTTTCTTGCCAATTGCCCAATCAATCACTCGACACTTGTCCCCTTCTTCATCTTTTGACACTTCCAATTCATTGTTGTCATCTTTTTGGACTATGGTCATGTCATTCTCCACCACCTAGACCCTTTCATCGATCGTGTCTTGGAAATGGACAAATGACTCATTGATAATCAAAGAGGTGCTCAACTTGGGTTGACGAATGCTTGTCAGTACTTGACAAGGTGCTCGTCAACTTATATTCCATCGAACTTCGTCCATCGACTTTAGTCTATTAGCTTTAGTGCGGCAACATTCATCCAACTTCAACTTTTAGTTATATTTCTAACTTCATTTGATTTTTCCAACTTTCCAAACTTTTTATTCCATCATCCTTTACGAATCAAGGGTCTCCTTTTAGGAGGTCATTGGTCCCTCAAAATATTTAGACTTTGCAAAAGATTAAACATCTCTTGCTCTTTTTCTTTTACGAACCACTTGGCTTTTCCTAGTAACTGTCCCTTTAACCCAATCTGCAATGATTCTTGTGATCCTCTTCAAATCTCATAAACCTTCTTTTACAACATAACATATTATGGCAATTTGGCATGTTGGTCTAGGTTAGTGCTAGAAACAATGCTTCTATCGAATCCACATCAAGAAATGACATCTTGAAAAATTTTAAATTTCTTGCATTGATAACAAAGTAGATACTCGTGTAGATAGGTAGATCAAGCTTAAAAGCATTGTCTCCCATATGTTGTACAATCTTGAAAGGCCCATGTCGAATTGGCTTAATTTTTTGACCTTCACCCCCCAGTGTTTCCTTGTTGGGGTACAACCATACCAAGTCACCAATTTTGAACTAATGAGTTGTCTATGTTGATCACGGTGCTCTTTGTAGCACTACTAAGCTCTACACAAGTGTTCTTGAACATGCTTGTGGAATTGCTAAATCCTAGTTATGAACCTAACAGCCTTCTATCATTCAATGTTGTCTTTGGTAGATGGACTTTTAGTGACTATAGAAAATGATAGATCAAAGGAAGTATGAGGAAGGAACCCCAAGCACACCTTAAATGGCAACTAATTTATTCAGTTATGAATGGCTCAATTATAGCACATTAAATGTATAGCAAACTCTAGTCCCACATGTTCGAGTGTCTCCAATTGCGCCCCCACAACAAATGTATTAAAGTCTAATTCAAAACTATTGTCTATCCATCCAAGGTTAAAATGTAGTGCTTCTTCTTAGCTTGGTATCCATCATTTCCCACAATGATGTCCAAAAGTAGCTAAGAAACCTTGAATCCCTAAAGGATATAATAGAAGTCAATAACAAAAAAATGCACCCAAACATGTCGGGAAAACATGATCGATGCTTCTTGGCCTAACATGGTCCTCTTACACAGCACCAAGATCAACATCTTGCTAAACTAGTCAACTACCACCAACAAGTAGTCATGTCCATGTCCGGTTTTGAGCAATCCTCCCAAATATGCTTTCCCATGGTTGGCTAAGCAATAGCAGTGGAGTATATACTATTTAGACCCAACTTTTGATTGGTAGGCTTGGTGGTGTAACATCTTGCATAGCATCATACAAATTGTGCCATGTTGGCTTGCATCTTTGAATAATACACATATTGATATAAGTTCAACACAATTTTTTTGATTACAAAGAGTCATGCTACCTTAGAAGTATGGGCTTTTTACATCAACTAGACTCTTGCCTCTCCTGTTGAAATACACAAACAGTCATGCCAATAGAGGATCTTGTCCTTCAAGTGATGCTCAAGGTTTAACTGACCTTGCTTCAATGATGCATATACTATCTTGTAATGGTTCTCTTTCCATATTGTTCCTCTAATCCTTCAAGAGGAAATGGTTGCAACTAATGGGTTAACCCTAACAATGTGACTTTAGGAGGTCTCAACTCTCAACAACATGTCAAATAACATATTTGTCATTCCCTTTATTATACTTGATAATCATGTTAAACTGTTGTAGATGTGACATCCATTTGAAGTGTCAAGACTACTACAACTTCAATTAGGAGTGAAAAAATTGAAAAAGGTTTATGATCAATATGCACAATTGTCTCCTTACCTAAAGGTAATGTCTCCAACGCTTCTTTGTCTGATGAAAATCACGTAACTCTTTTTTCAAGACTGCTCCAGAAAAAGTATGCAATCAATTTGTCTTGCTGCATGAAAATTGCCCCAAGTGCATATCTAGACAAATCTACTCCAATCTTGACTGCGTTGTTCCAGTCAAGCAAACCTAACACAAGGGGTGAACATATCTTCAATATCAAGGCATTAAATTCTTTCTCGTGTGCCTCTGTCCATTGGAACTTCACTCCTCCTCTGGTTGAGGCATGTAACAGTGTTGCAACAAACAATAAGTGCTCAAAAAACTTCCTCAAATATTGCATAGTGCCTGCAAAACTACACACTTCTGTCAGATTGGTCAGTCTTGGCCAACTCACAATACTCTATACTTTGGTTGGATCAAACCTCAACTCATTTCCTCCAACTATGAGACCCAAATACGCTAGTGATTATTTAATAACATCAAACTTCTTCATATTTAATTGTAGTTGATTTTGCCTCGATGTTTCCAGCACTTGTTCCAGATGTTGAAGGTGTTCATCCCAGGTCTTGTTGAGCACTAGGATGTCAACTAAGTAGACAGTAACAAAACAATCAATAAGCCTGGTGGGCTAGCTCAAGTGGTTGAGTGCTTTGAGCTTCATGTGGGAGGTTTGAACATCAATTCCCCAAGCTGGATACCTCTATTGTGTACCTCATTCAATGTCCCTATCAGGTTAGGCACCATAATCAACATCGACGAGCTTCCTTTAGGTACCATCCACGAATAGGGGGGAGTACACGGAAGTTTCTATGCAAGATTTTCCTTTGAAAAAAACACTCAATGAATAGTCTTAGAACCACATTCATTAACCTCATAAAAGTAGTCGGAGCATTGCACAATCCAGATGGTATTACTTCCATTCAAAGAGCCCTTGCTTAGACTTGAATGCAATCTTTCAATTGTCTTGTTCATTGATTCTTATTTGATGATAATCATAATTGAGGTATAGTTTTAAAAGATACCAAGCCCCTTGTAGTTGATACAACAACTCATCGACCTTCAGTAGAGGGTATCTACTCTTATAGCGATCTTATTGAATTCCCAAAAATCTACATGCATTTCCCAATAATTGTCCATTTTGGGAACTAGTACAATGGGTGATCCACAAGGTGACACACTTGGCCTAATGGCTCCTTAATCCAAAAGCTCTTGACTTTGCTTCTTTATTTCTTCATTCTTTAATAAAGAGGTTAGATAAAGAACCAAATTTGGTAACATTGAGTCTAGCAACAACCAAATTTCATGTTCAATTAGTCTGGTAGCAACTAAATCTTGAGCATTCTTGGTCGGCACAAACTTCTTCCTTCACTTATCTTTGGAATTAGTTATAGGTACAGTTCCCATTCTTTTCGAAATATTCACACTTCTTTGGTGTAGTCAAATTACCTTCATTTCATCAAGTCATGTTGGGATGCCTCCTTCCTCTCTTCTTGTGAGCGATTTCTTTAGGGTTTGTTGACTATGCATGTCAAGGATTCTCACCATTAGTCAACTTCTTCTTGCCAAGAGTCTCATGATACAAGGCCTTCGTACTAGCCTCGTTAATGGAGTGCACTTCAAGAAGGGGTAACTCATTCCACAAATAGTGATGAAGGCCTTCAATGTACTTCATACAAACAAAGTGCATCTTCTGCTATATCCATTTGAAATTTTTAATACCTTGTCATTGAAAAATAGAAGTGTATTCTTGTACACTTTGGGCTTATATTTGGTGCAACAACTTCCACTAAATGTGTTGCTCTTGTTCATGTCCCAGAATGTTCATAATAATGAACACACTATCTATGCCTTGTAAGTCCTACATTTATACATACCAAATTTTAATGACAAAGATAGAAATTACACCTCTAGTGGAAAATTGGTTTAAYTGCTTTATTTACTCCTTCAAATGTTACTTGTTTATGCGTCACTAATAGAGCTACAACTTTTTGTTGTGAGTTTGTTACCATTGCAATGCTCTTTTACAAGTCCTTGCATTTTGTATGGTTACTTGAATGTGTAATGTCTTTAAGCAAGTTTGATCTCTACAATTTTGCAAGACTCAAAAACAGCAATTACTCAATTGGGATCTTGAACCATTAATAGGAAAAATTGGTCGACTCAACAAAAAAGCAACAAAGATTTTAAAAATGAATAAATTTTCCTTTTTTCATTTAAATTAAAATAATATAATGCCACACAAATATGAAAAAAATACAAATAAGATTAATTACAAGCAACAAGCCTATTAGTGGTCAATTGGGTCTAGCTTGGGTGGCTAGGGGGAATGAGTGTTATCCTCTCCACCCATGTTCTATTCTTGCTAGTGACATGTTGATAAAGGCTCGAGCTTCTGCAGAATCTAGTTTACCTTGGGTACCATCCTCAAAAGAAGGGGAAGTGCCAAGGGTTTCCCGGGATGTTATTCCAAATTAAGTCAACTGCATGTAGCTCGAGTGGTTGTGATGAAACGTTGTTACCCTCCCACCCGGGTTCAAATCCCACTTTGTGACATGTTTTATCTTAGTGTGTTGGCCTTGTGCCTTGAAGAATCTAGGGTTTACCCTAGGTACCAACCTTCGAATGAAGGGAAGCACCGAGGCAATTTCCCTTGAGATGTATTACCTGGAAAAAGAAGCAAGCATATGAATGAAAGACCTCCAAAGTCATGTTTTATCATTAGAAATCAGCCCATCCACTAAGTTTTTCAAAAATAAACATGATTGACTCACCAGACTCGCAATTTTTTTGAAAAATTGGCGAGTCCGTTTAGTTTCTTTGAAATTGTATCCTTGCAATCCTTAAGATGCATACTGTATCATTGCAGGTACGGTCTTTCTCTAGAATACACTATTGTGACTCTGCAGTTCCTCATTGGGTGTCTTTACCTTTATAAGAAAAAAATATTACTAAAACAAAAATGATAAAAAAAGGAGACCCAATGCAGATTAGAGTACACTAAGGATATACCATTATGGCCAATTTAGCAAGAGAGTAACCGGAGTTATCCAAATACGAGGATATACTATCTTGGTCAATCAGCAAATCTTGTAGATATAACAAGACCAAGAAATGAACAAGAAACAGCACAAAGTCTGTATTTACAATATTTAAAGATGCATAAGCCATGCAATATGCCAAATATCATCTGCACTTAAAAAATGCTAAAATCTGCCCCATCAAAAGTTATTCTACAAATGTCAACAGGGGTGAGCCTGGTTGGT
This sequence comes from Picea glauca, assembly GCA_000966675.3. Lineage (NCBI taxonomy): Eukaryota > Viridiplantae > Streptophyta > Pinopsida > Pinales > Pinaceae > Picea > Picea glauca. The sequence goes on from JZKD02S2428292.1 coordinate 6,630, forward strand.
AAAAGCAAGGCGCTGTTATTTCCCCCACCAAGGTTCAATTCCCTCAAGTGACATGCTCACCTCTCATAGACTGTCTTGTCTATGCAAGCAGGTGGACTTATGTGGTTGGGGCCATATGCAAGTCCTTGGTGAATTTGGCAGACTAGATATCCCCACTCACAGTCACTTAGATAAATTATACTTTGTTGTGAGATGCACTTACATGCAATAAATTCCCATAATGGGGAAGATGCCACTCACATCGTTGACTAGAGGCATCTACCAATAATAAAAGTTCCTCTATACTAATTCCATTTATATAGACAAAATCATAAATGAGAAAGAAGCCACAAAAAAGCATTTCCTCAAGACATTACTATGAAGATCCAATATCTAACATGTGCAATGTCTTACTTGTCTTGTGGATTCCCTGAAATCACAGAGGTTTGCAAAGTGAATATGCATTCATCAAGTTCCAGATTATGATATGCATCCATAGTTAATGAAGACAAGTAAGTGTTCCCGAAAAATTCCCAAAGGCTTTGCAAATATCAAATTCATCAAAAAGTTCTACAAATATGGGTAAGTGGTAGAGACCTTGTTCCCAAGATGCTTAGCTTTTGATAAGGAGGAAATATAGAAATTCTGAGAATATAGGTTTTGACCAGGCAACATTACAACCGAGAGGAGATTAAACCAAAGAAAGGATACTATGCACCACTGAGAGGGAAATATAATCAATGCAATGAATGTTATGCATATCTCCATCTTAACAAGTACTTGACCACAATTAGCCACTTATACAAGTACTCAAGTACTTATGCAAGTATCAAAACCATCCTTTAGGGTCCTGTATATGCAACTGTTATATAGCAGTGTCACAATCGTGAGTCAAACTTGCTGAATCACAAGTTTGACTCAAATCAGGCCAAAAAAAGAGTTTTTCTGGCTCAGCCCAAGTCAAACTCAGGATTGATAAAGTTTGACTCAGGCAACACAGGTTTGATTCTCGATTAGTCGGGAGTCAAACTCTGCTCACTGATTTTTCCCCGAGTTTTTCCCAATCAAAGTTTTAGTATCTGTGTATTTCTTTATATTTTTGTTGTGTATTTCTTTAGATTTTTGTACTTGCTGAGTTTTTGCCAAGTTTTTCCCGATCCGAGTCAAACTCTTGGCTCTTCTGCCTCACCGAGTTTTTCCCAATTCCAAGTCGGGTAACTTTGTTATACAGGTTATTCATGTGTAGAAAATGTAAAGTTCCATCCAACATTGCTTTGCAATTAAAATTACAAAGAACAAAATCAGACAAACCTGGATTCAAAAGATTGGATTTGGGTTGCACAGCTCCTGGCACTCCAAAAATAGATGGATCTGTGATAGGGGATCTTTGGTTCAAAACTACATTAACATCATTCTTGATCTCCTGGATCATGATCCAAGATAACAAAGTCATTTTGCCACTGCTCAGAAAACATAAACATTGCACTAATGATATGAATCAATGTTACAGGGAAAAAAGAAGATTTGCACAAGAAAAACACAAACCTGGGTGTTGACACCCATCTGTTGAGATCGAGCCTGAACTTGCTGCAGTGCTGCTGTGCTCTGCAGTAACACCCTGTATTACCAAAAGCTTCCATAAGAATGCAATAAGAAATAACAATTTGAAGATAATTACAAATATGTTTTGATAGCAAGTAAATCATATTGATAAAAAGACAGCAGAATATAGAGGTAAACCAGAACATATAATCCAGTCTGAATTTATATGTTAAAGTGTAGATTTAGAAAAGTGTAGCATAAATAAATAAAATTATACCCAGAAGGATTAGATGCAGCTTTAAGCAGAGCAGTTCTGTTTGCATCAAGAAGGTGTGCAGGGGAATCCCCATCTCTTTGGTGTGGATGTTTCAGGCGCTCCTCATAAATTTTGGTTGCCATGGCATTTGCTGTCGACTGTCCTAGCATGTTCTCAGAATTTATGCCATTAGCTACTCCATTAAGGGAACCATGATTGACATCCCTTCTTTGCTGCTGTTGGGCATGTCGCTGTTGCAGTAATTGAATCTGTTGCAAGTGCAGTTGTTGGTGCTGTTGCTCCCTTGCTTTCATTTGCTGCGTCTGCAAAGCATCCACGATAACATGAATTACAGATAATCTTCGGGTCCAATTTACAGAGAAACACTAAACATATCTCTTAAGAATAATACCAAGTTAGCCATAAACAATCACCTCTATGTATGAAGCTGCAACCTCCGAATGCTTTTCATTTGTCCTCGCAATAAATATATCCCAAAAAACAGACCACCATTCGAATAGAAATCCTCCCGGAGCATCAATTGCTACATGCAATTCAGTAGGTTATCAGACTTTATGTTTGTATTCGCATCAAATAACTTTAGACGACAATATAAATCAATGCATCTTCTGACTTCTGTTGTTCAGCCCTTCCCAATTTTAGGTTTCAAATATGTTCAACTTCAACCAGTTGGCCAGAGAAGAATACTTGGTGAAAACTTGCTCAATATTGAAGAACAGGGCTACAACTACAACATTATGGTATAAACGATTATAGTAAAATTGTTCAGGGAAAAAAACAAAATTAATTCGAGTATCGAGATGCATATTGCACAAATTTGGTAGTTTCTCAGAAGAAATATTGAACACTCACTGAAACTAATAAATTTTACAACAGTTAAAAGCCTAACGTCCTGTCCTGACGTCAGTCCGAGCAATACCAGAATTACCTCCAGGAGGCAGGCCGGCGACCGCAATCAAAATCAAGAAAATACCTATTGATCCAAATTTGCTACAGATCTAGGGCGAAAGAGTGTATAACCCTGTGCAAAATTTACAAAAAAATCGGTAGAACAACTATTTGATAACGGATTAAGGGTAAACGAAACCTTACCTACTGGATCCGCGGAAACTTTGCCCTCTTGCATAAAGGCTTTTGCCGATGTATGCAAATTCCTTTTGAGTAAATAATCATAAATGTAAACATCGAGCCTGTATTAGAAATGAAAAACAAAATTCAGGGGTAAAAATCCAGATCAGAAGCAAAACGACGCAAAACATGGATCAACTCAATGAAAGGAGCAGGTTTTAATCTTTTGACTTACATCTTATCCGCTTCCCAGTTACTATGGGCCATGCCTGAAGAACTATGCGTTCTAACGCCTTCCGGATGACGATGATCTACATAAAGACAATTATTTAATACAATTGTAATCTCTACAATAAAAACAGCTCATCATAAAAAGAAAAACAGAATTCCTAAAAAAAAGCGCAATATTACCTGCAGTCTTCAAGACAGATCGAATTGTGCTAAATACCACAGCATGAATAGAAATAAAAACTCTAGCATGCGAATCCGCTACGATTCCGTGGAGATGAAGGACTAAAAGCCGCGCAGTTCTGCATCGACGATCCCGACCTGCGAAGAAGATGCATGTCAACGAATTGGAGCTAAGCAAGCAACGCATTTCGGAGTCCAAATTTTATCCCTCTTAAGCTACATTTCACTAAATTTGCAACCGCCCGAGCCATAAATGTACAAATTTATATCGTTCTGTGCCAAATTTCTACTCAATTGACGCCATTCCAGGAATCGGGAAAAGTACAGAGAAATGCAGTAAGAAGCAACATTTTGCGTCAAAATTACACCGAATTTAGCCAAATTACACTAAATTCGCTACTTATTTACATCATTTTGCCCGAAATTCGCATCTGCTAAACCGGATTTTCTCATCGCATGCAAATATTTGATCGTTCGCAACAAAATTTAGAACGTAGACAGTCCGGCGCCAAATTTAGCTATTGCGAGCAAATTTTGCATCATTTCAACCAAATTTCACTTCCTACGACTCCAGAAAACGCAGCATACCAAATCGAGCTCGTGCTTTCGAAAGAAGAAACGTATCTGTCATCTTATACATAAAAAGACTCACCTTTTGCAGCGATCAAACCTTCACCGTCATAGCCTGAATCGCAGGGGATCTCCGAGCTCCTCCCTCTCTTTCCAAAAAAACGCCTCAGCCTCGGCCCCGAACGACAGCCTCGGAGACGGCTCTGAATCGCCGAGTCTCTACACAGTTTCGGTCTCTGCCGAACTTGCCTCGGAGTAGAGCAGAGGCTCTGCGACCATTTATAGTTAGTAAATAGGAGCCTCGGATTCTCCTTCACGTTTGGTTTTAGCTTCGGTTACGAGTCTCGCGATATGCGGATAGCTTGGCTTGGCATGAAAATTGCGAAATAACTTCGTAAAATATAAAATATATTCTTGAAACGAAACTAAATTCATAGAAAAAGAGACCTTGCAAAAGGGGTTATGTAAATAAATAAATAATTTGAAATTTTGATGGAATAAATCCAAATCCAAGTTCTAGAAGCAAACGTTTTGTTGCTCATATAGATAAAGGTACCTTTTTGTTGAGATAATGTTTTATATGGGGAAGATTAATGTTAAATATTCTTGAATTACACATATAGAATGTACGAGGTTGTGTTTGTATATAACCATTCCTTTCCTTTATATGGACATACTTGGTACTTTAAATTTGTCAATGATAGGGATCATTCTCTTGGATATGTTTATTATTATTCGCATGTTGCACTCTATGCAGTTTGATTTTGATGTTGACTTTCACTGTTTTTAATAGTTAGTGGTGTTATTCATTTTGTTTAAGTTGTATGTTTAGTTGTGTTAACTTGTATGTTATGTTTATGGTTTGTATTGTTTTTTTTTTTAACGTTGTTGTTGTTGTTGTTTTCATTAGATTTTTTGTGATGTTGATTTTGGTATATGATATGTGAATAGTGTTGTTAGATTTTCATCTTTTTGTTTGTATATATTCTAAGTAATATTTTTTTTAGTTACTTTTGAGATTGTTCTCATTTTCTGGTTTCATATCTCAACTTGTGTGAGTTGGTTTTTAGTTGTGCTATTACTTGTGTTTGTATTTTGATCTCTTTCTCTCTACTGAAGTTGTTTATGCAATATTGTTGTTTTTTTTTGGGCGTGTTTTCTCCATTCTCCATTCTTGTAACATTCTTGTACATGACTTTCTAATGCACTTTTATACGTGGGACACCTTCCCTTTTCTATATCTCACTCTTCAAACCATTTTTTGCATTGTTGTTGGTTATCCATGTTTTCCTCCTCCTTTTTAACTCATCTTCGTTGTTGTTCATTGACCCTATCACTATCCATGGTTGTGGTTTTATATTTGTACATATCAATTTTCTCAATGCTTCCAACTCTCCACTAGTATAGTCATGTTCTGACAAGGAGTATCTCATAAAGGGTTGTATTGTTGGTTCTATTATAGTCTCATCTTAGTAATGCTTTTTTCCATCTTAGGGGTTGTTGGTTGTATCCATTCAGTTTTCCTCATTTCACATAGAGCAATTACATGGTTTCATTGTCCTTGATCATGCTTCAATAGTCCTTTGTAGTGAGCTTTGAAAGATGATGAACAAAGCTCCATCCATTCACTTTTGAAATCCATACTAGTTGTGTCGGCACCCTCAATAATGAGTTTCTCGATGTTTTGTTCCTTGCTCTCCTTATATGCATAGAAGCGATATTTTACATTGTTCAATTAGAGGAGCGATTCTCTGAAGGGTTGGAGTTGATCTCCAGTTTTTAGAGACCTTGAGAATGGTTCCATCCACTGCGACCTAAAATTACACCTTCAACGGAAGAGAATTTGACTCACACTTGGTGGCACACATGAATTTTACCCATTTATATAATGTGAAGCTCCACTAAGTTATTTGTATCTCTTTCCATGAACACTACATAAATAGATATCAATTCTCTTCTAAAATTGAGAACACCTCCAATCCCCACCCAACATAGCTCCCCTTAAATCACCCCATCAAAGTTTAGTTTCAATCACCTTGTCAAAAACAACTTACAAAAATTGTCACTTACTCTTACTTTTGTTATTTCCACCATACTTCCGGATTACTCATTTGTTTAAATATCCTTATCTTCAAAATTCCATTAAAAAGTTTTGATAATTTTATTTGGAAATGACTAAATAATTTTATTTTATTTTATTTTAATGCATTCTTACATGTTATTACTTTTGTATACAATTAGTACTTCTTTTCCACACATATTTTTATATAAACATATATCTATCTTGTAACCTCTTAAAATAACTTTTGTTAATATAAAATTTAACTTCATAAAATGCTTTAAGAATTGTCCCACTTCGATATCCTATTTGACAACTAACCACAACAACATTGGTACCTTCAACCAAATTATTGAATCCCAAATCCTATTCCATAGAGTCAGTGACGTATGCATTGTATGCCACCTTTATATCTTATAGGTTTATGCATTGTATGCCACCTTTATATATTATATTATAGGTTTATGAATTTTTGAGTGGCTTATGTATTTTATTATGTAT
>JZKD02S2428314.1:0-21080 GCA_000966675.3 Picea glauca
AGACACTCCACGACTAGAAGAAATAACAAGGGGGAGAGGGGACATCCCTGTCTTAACCCTCTCCCACTTTTGAAAAAATCGGATGGGGATCCATTAATGAGTACTGCGAAATTGGCGTTGCACACACATCCAAGAATCCATTGGACTGCATCCCACTTCAAACCTATATGAATCAATACTAATCTTAGAAAACTCTAGCTTACTCTATCGTAGACCTTTTTCAAATCTACTTTAAGAAACAATCCAGCCTTCTTTTTAATCTTAGTTGAGTGCATGCATTCTTGAACCAACCCTGTGGCATATGAGATCAATTTATCTTGTAAGAAACCGAATTGTTCTGAGGAGATGCACTCTGAGAGCTTGGATTTTAATTTGCATGCAATTACTTTGAAGGATACTTTGTGTATGAAATTACAAAGTGATATTGGCCTAAAATCCGAAAAAGAGGAGGGATTGGAGTCTTTAGGTATTAAGGTAATAAAAGTAGAATGGATGGCTCTGTCTACTCTGCCTGTCAGTCTAGATTCTTCAACAACTTTGAGTAAGTCTTGTTCCATTATATCAAAGAAGAATGCAAAGAGCTCCTGGGGCCATCCATCCGGCCCTGGAATTTTGTCCTGGGGCATCTTCATCACCATTTCTTTGAACTCCTCAATTGTAACTTCTTTCCAAATCTCATCACTTTCCAAATCTGAATAGAAGCAGGGAAGTTCTTTAATAATTTGAAATTGATTGAGGAGATATTCTTCTGGGGGGGCTTGATACAAGGATTTAAAGAAACTGTTGGCAGCAAATTTTAGATCATTATGTGATCTTTGAACAATCCCTAAGTCATCTTTGATCTCTCAGACCGTGTTTATGTGCTTTCTATTTGTTGCATATTTATGAAAGAAGCATGTATTCTTATTCCCTTCTCTTATCCATATGGCTCTACTCTTTAAGCGCCAAGTTTGCTCATCTATTAGCAAGATTTTTTCTTTTCTTTTCTCCAATGTGAACAAGAGGTTCTTGATATCTTCTTGAAAAATTTGAGAAGGGAAAGAGGTGAAGATATTTTCTATCATAGCTTCAATTGAGTCTAATTCAGTTCTTAAGTTTGAAGCTTTCTCTTTTCTCCACTGTACTACTGCCTTCTTCAAGAATTTGAGTTTGGACACTAAGTACTTGGTTGCTGACGTCTCATTACATGTTCAGAATCTTGACCATGCGGATCTTACCAAACTAATAAAATCTACCTCCTTTAATCGGGCGTGGTTGAACTTAAAGGGAAAGTGAGATCCTTCACCAGAGGCTTCAAGCTAAAAACAAACTGGATTGTGGTATGAGATAAGGGAATTGATAGTCCAGGATCTACTCTTCAATTCCTCCCCCATAAACTTACTATTACAGAGGAATATGTCCAGTCTTTTAGAGATTCCAAAAGGGGCAACCCTCCCATTCCTCCAAGTGGGACTCAATGGACTGGGGCTAATATCCACTAAATCTGCAGAGGCAAATAACAAAGAGAAGAAGTCGGATAACGTGTCGAGTCTGGCTCTTTCTCCCCAGACTTCCCCAATTGAAAGTGTGAAATTTAGATCCCCCTTTATAATGAGGGAATCATCATCTAGACAACCTGAATCTTTAGCTTGTTGCCAGAAAGGAGCCCTTTCCTCATAAGGGACGTAGCAATTTAGCAACTTGACTGGGCCATGGATGTTGGAAACTCTACCTTCCAAAAACATCCCTAGCTCATAATTAAAAGCTTCGAGACAACCCACCCGAGGATTCCATCCCGATAATAAACCCCCGTACGACCCAAAAGAGTCCACCGTTGCACAATTCCACGAAGGGCGGGCTTTGAGAAAGAAGTTTTTGGCTCGTAAGTGGTCAACCATTGTCTCTTGAAAGAACACTATATCTAGTTTAACTGAAAACAAAAACTCTTTGAGGGCTAGCATCTTGGAGGCACCCCCAACCCCCCTTAGGTTAAGAGATAGTATAAGCATTAAGGCACCTTCCTAGCAGGGCTTATAGCTCTAAGATGGCTAGAGGGTGAAGGAACGTTTGGAGAAGAGAAAATAGGTGCCGAAGACAAACCACCTTCGATGGCCCCCATGTTTTTTTTTCTTTTTCTGCGGGTTTTTTCGAATTGTAACAATGGATCTATCCGGTTTACTAGGGCTTCTAATGGAAGCATTGAAAATCTGAAGGGGGACCTTGGTCAAAGCTTCATTTAAACCATTTTGTTATAAGATTAGCTTACTCTTAATTGAATTAGTTAAGAACTTTGAGATAAGTTAAAGATTTGGTATGAAACAAAAATGTTAGTAAATTAACCCTTTTTATTTTAGGTATAAAGAATTTTAAGGAGTAAACTAATTTTGACAAAAATTTCATGCATGATCAAAGTTTTACAATGATCCAAGTTTTGTGTATGGTGGAATGATGCTAGTAAGAGATTTCCCAATTATGAATCACCCTAGATCTTTGAAAAACTAATGATCCAAACTATAACTTCTTGTATTACTAAATTCAATAGTGAAAAAAGAAACTTATTACAAGCATAAAGTTATGGGGTCAAGTCCTCGAGTTGTCTGTAGATATTATTGAGCCTAGATGTCCCTAATATTGATACTTACCCTTTTAATTAACTAAGATAAAACCTTAAAAGATTTGGTTTTGATCTCTAACTCTTTTTCAGAAAAGTAAGGAAAGTCATAATCATACTTAAGTTGGGAAAAAGGGAGAATGCTTTGAATAAATAATGTGTTGAATTCAACTAGGATATTTTTGAATTATAAGAGTTGGTTAGTGTAACCAAATGAATTTTTGGATAGAAATATTAATGCAACTAATTATTTATTTTTTCATATTTTTTATCTTAAAATTCTAAAATATTTAGAAAAAACAATCAAAACAACCATATAATGTGTGTGTGTTTTTTTTAAATATAATTTGCATATTGATTTGTTTTTATAAAATTTTCAAAACACCACATTGTAATACAAACGCTTATTTTTATTTTAAACCTTGCTTTGCTTTGTGGTAAGAGAACTCATTTTTATCTTAAATCTCATTTAATTATTGACAAAATTAATCAATCTCAACCTTTATTTTTTATAAATGAATTATATTATTTTATTTTATAAATAAATTATATTAAAAATTCTTACATAAGTTAAAATAATTTGTTAAATCTAGTTAAAGTAGACAAAATTAACAAATTTCAACATTTTAATTTTTTTATAAATAAATTATATTAATTTTATTTTTATAAATAATTTATATTAAAAATTCTTATATAGGTGAATTTTGTTGTTGTTGTTAAATACAACCAAATCAGAAATTAATGAATCAATTTTTTTACCCATAGTATCAAACAAAGCAATGAATCCACTTTCCTACCCATACTCATATCCATAGTATCGTACTAATAAGTTTTCTCTACTATTGCCCCACCCTCTATTGTACTTTTGTTAAACTCAATCTAATACCTATAGTATCAAGTACTTTTTGTTAAACTTATCTAATCATAAGTAGAAGTCTTTTATGCTTATTGCTCTAGAGAGATTGGGACTAATACATAACATATACCTACCTGACCCTTGTGTATGTATTTTGTTGTTAATCTTCCATAAATAAAAAGATCAAACAACATGTGACAAAAATTGAAATTAAACTTCCTCTCTAAACATGAAAATTCTCAAATAATAACTAGTAAAATGAATAAATGAATAGTGTAACTCTTTTCACCCTTCCCTAAAACTACAAATAAAAAAGTTTTTTTTTTCGCTGGTTAACTTGTCACATACCCTTTCACTCTTTAAAAAAAAGTTATATATGAGAAAGTATTTTTTGTAAATAAAAGATTTGTATTATCTTGTATAACGAAAAACCATACAAATATTGAAGGATTTGGCATCTGGCCTGCCAAAATTGGAAATCAGAACCAGGCCCGGATCCATTAAGGAGAGTATCAAAACTGTTCTAATTGTTGAAACTGAAGGGTTCAAAAAAGCCATATGTTTTACAAAAATGGCTTATAGGCATGTACATTATTCCAACGACCTTATCCAAGAAAAATAAAGACATAAACTTAAGTAAAATCATACTCCATGGGCATTGTTGCTCCCCCCATCCAGAGGAAGATGATGCCAAGTTGTAGTGATGGTGAAAGGTTGGCCATAGGTTGGGAAACAACGATTGACAGGATTGTTGAAGAGTATCAAACAAGGTGTCCAGTCGGGAGCTAAGAATTTACTGCTTGAAAAGTTGATCAGTCATGGCGCATGTCAAAGATCAGCTGAAGTTGTTCCGTCGAGAAGCCACACGGGAGAGGCGTGTCAAAGTGTTGAAACTCTTCCTGGGCATTCCAGATGTCTTGGGTTGTTTTAGTGGGTGCCTCTGCTGCTATACCCATTGGAGTCACCTCTTCAACAAGAACACAACTCCAATATCCTTCCTGCAATTGAACCCCATAATTGTCTCTCACTTGTGATGATGTTGTCTGAGAAATCTTTGTAGAAGGCATTATGGAGGGTCCAACAATGAATTGGGTCAGATAAGAGGGAAATTCCTCCACAACAGGGACCAGACCCCATTCATGTTCATTTGGAGACAAAGCGTTGGGGGGATAAAATCACATAGGGTGAGGCAAGAGGAGTAAAATAAGAAGGGGGCATCGAGTTAGTGAAGGAAGGGTGAATGTTGCGATTATGATTGGCTAGGTAGTTGTAATAGGTTGTCCCCCGCTTGGGATTTCCTCATTCCCTTGGCATGGATGCATGCAAGCAGCCCAGGAACAGAAAAGAGGGAGACATCCAAACGAGGAGTGGATAATGTCTATGTAACAACAGAGAAGGAGAGAGACGAGCGATCAAAGCCTAGAGAGCATAATTAAAGGGAACCACAGAGCAAAGCTCGAAAATAATACCAATTCACATTATTAAGGAGGCCATAAAACGTGAGTTGACAACAATCATGTCCATGGTACCTGCTTTGATGAAGATCCAAACTAGCACGAACGAGACAATTAAAATTGGGCTTGCACTCCAGATCTTTGTGTTAGTGTCACTCATTGGAGAGAGGGAAGGGATGTGTAAGGTGACGGTTCTCATCTAATGACATAAATGCATGATGGACGTGTGGGACCCCATACAGGGTATATGAGAAAGCTTTTTACATGAATTTTTATTTAGTTTTTATTATTTGTTACATATATCTCATTATTTTTAATGGTGAGAGAATTTATCATGATTGAATATGTCAATAAGTAGTGGGGACAGTGATCATTGGATGTTATCCACGAATGTAGGCTAACTTATCATCATTATTCAAGGAAAACCACACCACCTGAAATAACATGTTGGTGGTCCATTAACCTATTTCCTTACCATCCGATGAAGACGAGCTCTTAGCCAAGTAGAAACAGTTTTAGGTCATTCTCCAAGGCCCATATATCTCATTCTTTCTTCCCTCATTTGTTACATATATCTTATTATTTTTCTCTTTATCACATATATCTCATTATTTCTTCCCTAATTTGCTAGATATATCTTATTTTTCTCTCTTTATAATGTAATTTATTTTCATTTATTTATTTTTAGGTGGTAAAATTTATTATAATTTAGTGGTCAATTAGAACTAAGGATAGTTGTCATCCGTTGTTATCTATGAATGTGGATTGACTCATCCTCATTATTCAAAGAAAACCACACCACCTAAGATGGCATGTCATTCAAGGAAAACCACACCACCTAAGATGGCATGTAGTTGGTACATAAGGGGATTAACAAACTTTCACTCTTGCTTGATGTCTTTCGGTCTTGGGTTGTTAACTTGTTTCCTTATGTTTGATGAAGACGAGTTCTCAGCCAATCAAATACAATTTTAGGTCTTACTCCAAGATTAAAAGACAGTTTCAACCTAGATAGTATTTACAAAAAAGCTAGTATCTCTTGTGGTCATCATTGAGGTTACTTCCAATGGAATCATGTGATTTTTACTAACATCTAACCTTAATCCCATACATAAAACCAAATACTACCAGAGTTCAAAATTTAATCTTTTTCCAAAAAAATATTCTTTCTTCTGATTATCTATTCTCATAAATAATCAACTACTTGACTTTTTAGGTGGCCCTTATCACCGATCACACATACTTCATTCTTTCTGTGATATTATATACTTTATGCTCATTAATAAGATGATGAACTTATTTTCATTTCTTTTTTTAAATGTACGGGAATCAATAAGTGACCAAATTACCTAGGGAATACCTAGGTTCAAATCCGATTTGTTGGCACTATAAACTCTAAGCTAGCCCCAATAGCTTGCAAACCAATTCCTAGTAGGAAACTTGTGACTTAGCAAGGTTGAGACGTAGGGAAAGCCTACCTATATGTATGGACAAGGCCTACATACATGACAACATTCAAATATGATATATTACAAAAGGATCACACGCACACACATATAAACATTTAAGTAAGGTCTACACAAATGCTTCACTAGTATGCATAATTACCTTCAAGTAGGTGTCGAGGTGGTTTGGCGAAATGATTAGAAAGTATTACTTGTATGCTCCTCATCCAGATTCAAATCACCAATAAAGCATGGCCTATTGTGATAAGGCTCTAAGAATAGAAGCTCCCCTTGAGTGGGACCCCTCCTCGATGTGTCATGGGCAATTGTATTTGTTTTTCGATTAGATTTCAAATTCCAACCCTTTAAATTTTATTTTTTTCTTTTTCAAAATTATTCCATTCGGGAAAAAAGAGATTGGTTATTCTTCTCGAGGAGTTTGTACACAGAAAATGAGGCCCACGTTCTCTCCAAATTTGCGCCACTGTTATATTGTTAGTTGTGAACCAATGCTGAGCATGACGTGCCAACTAACCAGGTTTAGTACCACCCTGTCACCTCAAATCAAGGGGCGACTATCGCGGTTGCAATAAATGTCATTGTCGCACATACGTGAAGTATACGCAGCTTTTATGGTTATAAAATTCTCTAAGTTTTTTTAATTAGTTTTTATTTTAGTTATTACAAAGTTTAAAGTTCTATTTGAGTATAAAGTAACCTTGGTTGACTATATTTTGGTTTTGTTGGATCGTTATGCCTTAATTATTAACCAGTTTTATGTTGTAAGTAAAAACCCAAGGTGGATAGTTCTGTTATATTTTCTTACTTAAAAGCACAGAATTATTTAAAATTGCACATAATTTAAGTGGCAGTGTGTAGATATTAGATATTGTCAATAGGAGTGATATAACGTATGATGCCACGTGGCAATAACATTGACAAGTTGTATGATCTAAGTAACGTGTAAAAACAATCTATGTCCAAATGATCTTGTGAAGTGATGTTATTTTTTTTTTTTCACATAAAATTTCACATTATATTTATAGAAATATAAGTTGTTCTCTTAATAGTCAATTACAATAGATGATTTTTTGGATTTCATGGACTCTATCTCATCAAAACTACATAGAGATTTTCTAAATCTCCTTCATTAACTTTGTCATCTCCTAAGAGTCCCAAAAGTGCATTTGTCAAGAAGAAAGGAACATATTGCACTTGTTCATAAGCTACACAAAATGAGTCACCCAAAAAAAACATTTTAAAAACTCAAAGAACACCCTCTATAGACATCTAATATAGATTTAAAAACAAAGTGGGGCCCTCATGGCCGCCTTCCCATAGATTGTATGCAATGATCCCTGGTTGCTTTTGAAGAGCTTGTTTTGATAAATTGTCACCCTCTTGATTATCTTCTATGAAAATATGGGCAAAGGATATAGTCTTGAAGAGCTTGATGAGATCAAAAATCCTATCCTTCCAAGAGTCTAGTGTGACAACCTGTAAAGCGCCTTTCCTCTTTAGCCAATTAATGACTATTTTTTAGTCTCCAAGAACTAGTAAATATGTGATTGAAAGTCGAGATGCCAAGGTTAGTGAAGCCCATACCCCCATAATCTCAGCCCTAGTGTTTGTTCCATGACCACAATTTAAGGTCCATTTATAAGTTGAAAATTCATTGATCTTTATCACACCACCTACACCACTTTGATCGCCATTTTGTTGTGTTGCCCCATCAAACCACCCAATAATTTTTTGTTCATGTATAGCAAATACAATAGTTCTAGGGATTTGTACTTTTTCCTTTTTCTGGATCCGTCCACCACTCCTAAAGATTGGTAAACCACCTTATGTATGGACGGATTCCCTAACTCAAAGATGGTGTTGTTTCGTTCTAATCAGATGTACCAGTAAATATAGGTTGGCAAGGTTGGATGTGAAAGATTATGAGCATTCCAGTTTTCAAAGCACTTAGCCACCGATGAACCATTCCACCCTGAAGAGAGAGATTGAGCAATTTTTATTCTATCCCAGATTGTAATAGTGAATGGATAGTTTACAAACATATGTTTTACAAATTCCCAGTTGCTTTTGCAAAGGTGGCAATAACCCGGCCCTATCCATCCTTTGATTTGAATGTTTTCCCAAGTGAGGATTTTATTTTCTACAGTAACTAGACAAAGAGTTTAATTTTTTGTGGACAGTCCCATAGCCATAGTTTTTTCCTCCAACCTCCAATTGTTTTTTTCCACAGTTTTGTTGTTATGGCATTATAAACATTTTTAACTGTAAGCTAACCAGAGTTGTCACCACTCATCCACTTTCACTCGTCTGGTCTATCTAGAAGTTGTACCCCTGAACCAATCAAAGCTCTTCTAAACTTCTCCCATTTTGTAGCTAAGTCACCTACCAGACCCAGCTCTTCACTGTCTAACCAAATCAAGCAGATCGTGCCTGGGCGAAGATATCGACTAGCCTAATATAGATAATGTAAATTTTTTGGTTGAGTGATACTATCGGATATTCAGACAAAATAGAATCGTTTCCCATGCCCATAATCAAATCCTTCCCTAGAATAATGGAGTGTCCAAATCCCGGACTCCAGGATAACCAGTGTAAAACAAAATGTAAAGATTTAAGAAGATTTCTCCAAGTCTGGGAGCCCTGAGTAGTTGCAGAAGTAATCGATCTCAGCCACGTTGTCACTGTCCCATGAGGGAGGTACTTATCCTTTATGACCCATTGTCAAATTCCATTCTTCATTAAGACCCTCCAAAGCGTGTTTGTCGATAGTGCCCTGTAGAAGAACAAAATATTTCTCAATCCCTAGCCTCCATATTGTTTTGGCCTCGCTAATGTCTCCCATCTACATAAGTGATAACTTTGCTTCTACTTGATTCCTGACCATAAGAAAGAGAAAACCAGTTGGCAGATCCGATTAAGAACTGTAGATGGTATATGAGCCAAAGCCATCCAATAGATTGGTTGGCTCTCTAGAACTGCTTTTATAAGCACGTAGCGACCTTCGAGGGATAGCCAATGATTGCACCGATGATTTATTCTCTTTTCAAATTTTGAAATGAGCCAATGCTAATCCTCAACCTTGTAGCTGTCAAGTTTTAAGAAGAAACCCAAATATCTGAACCCATCCGATAGATCATCAAAGTTATAATGGAATATTTCTTTTAAGTATTCTAGAGTGCCCTGTTGTACTCCGAAGTGGAGAAAAGTGAATTTTTGTACATTAATCATCAGACCCGACACACCACAAAAAACATCAGAAATTCTATTAATCTCCTTCCACTCTTCTATCAAAGCTTTTGTCATTATGAGAGCATCATCCACGAAGAGAAGGTGTAGGCTCTTAATTATTCTGGAAACCTTAATCCCAAACAGTTTTCCTTTTGCCTGGCCTTTTTTTACCGAAAGACTAAGGCCTTCCATCACAAGTATGAAAAAAAGTGGCGACATTGGACAACCCTGTCTTAAACCTCTACCACTCTAGAAGAACTTTGTCGACTCTCCATTGATCAGAATGGCATAGGCTGTAGAAGATACACAACCCATGAACCTATTTGTAGAAGGAAGACCAAAACCACATTAGAGAAGTGTTAATCGAAGAAAATACCAATTTGTACAATCGTATGCCTTCTTTAAATCTAGCTTTAGAATGATGGATTGAAGTGTTTTTACCTTTATACTATGCAGACACTCCTGGGTTGTGCCAATAACATCTAAAATATGTCTCCCTTTTAGAAAGCCTAGTTGTTCCTTGGATAAGGAACGGGATAGGATAGGTCTGATCTTTCTTACTATAATTTTTGCAATGATTTTGTAACATAGATTGCATAGAGAAATTGGGCGAAAATCGCAAAGGAGCTGGGACAATTGACTTTTGGAATTAGTGTTATAAAAGCTGAATTTATCGATCTGATTACCTCACCACAAAGCCTTGTTTCCTCCACTGCATCTAGAAAATCCTTCCCAACCAGCGCAAAAAAGTGTATAAATAATTCAACAGTCCACCCATCTGGCCCTGGACTTTTGTCCTTGGAAAAACCTTTTAAAACCTCTAGAACTTCCTCACTGGAGCAAGGATTTTCAAGAATAACGACTTCTTCCTTTGTAACTATCCTGGGAAAAATCCTTACAGTAGTTATCTGCTCTTCTATAGAATTTTGTCCTGTGTCCTGAAAAAAAAGCGCTGAAGAATCTAGTCGCTTATTCCTTTAAGGCCTCCTGGCCTGTGTGAACCAGACTAGATTCATCCTTTTTCTCCCAAATATGCTTTTTGTTTCTTCGGTGACTAGTGAAACGATGGAAAAATTTTGTATTCTTATCATCGCATTGGATCCAAATAGCCCTGTTTTTTTGTCGCCACCAATCTTCTTCAACTAGAAGATGTTTATTACGCTCTGCCTCTAGAAACTTCAATCGGTGTTCAATAACAATACTAAACACTCCATGTGTCTTCTGCTTGTAGTGTAATTCTAGTTACTCTTCAAGCTTATCCAATGCTAATTGTTCCTGTAATATTTTTTCTTTTGACTATGAATTTACTCGAATCTTGAGTTGTTTAAGCTTCCCAACTAATCTCCTTGGAGCTCCCTCTTCCAGTTGGAACTGATGATCATTCCACACTTCCTGAACCAAAGTAGCAAATGTATCTTCTCGCAACTAGGCTGGGTTTAGTTTGAAAGGATGAGCAACAATTGAAATACTAAGACCCAATTGTAGCAGGACTGGAGCATGATATGAAATATAAGGGTATTCCACCCAAGACCTATATCTCACCAACGACAAGATAAGGTCCTTTGAAACGTAAATTTTGTCTAGCCTATTTAAGATTTCTTCCACTCCAAATCTGCCATTTTACCATGTAGGTACCACCTCCACAGGGGGGATATCAACAAGTTGATTTAAAAAAAAAAACTTTAAAAAACGCTGACAACAGATCTAACAAGGTTTTAGCACCCCAAACCTCCTCTGAGTTTGTAGTGAAATTCAAATCTCCAGCTACAATCAAATCACCATGAGCTAATGGGCACTTTCCATCCACCTTTTCCCATAATCGCTTACGATCTGTACATGGGCCATAAACATTTAGGAAAGAGATTCTCCTTTTATCAGCTAAACAGGTACCTGACAAAAAAATACCAGCGCAACTTAGAAATGGAAGTAAGTAAAAAAAAATTGGATCCCAAGACACCAAAAGTCCGCCTGACTTCCCTACAGAATTAACAACACAAATCATCCACTCGGGTCGAATGGAGAACATGAAGTGTCTAGCCTTATCCTCAACCACTAGAGTCTATTGTAGAAAGATAATGTCCAATGATGTTTTTGTAAGAAGTCTACGAAGGGAGGCTGCTTTAAGGGGTCCTCCCACCCCTCTGATATTAAGAGAAATGAGGATCATGACTTGGACCTTGCAAGGGATTTCATGCCTCTAAGCACCCCCTGTTCAATGTTTGTTGAAAATTGTTGTGCAGAAAATGTAATATTAGTCCCAACCTTCTTGTCGACACTCCTAGTTTTAATAGGAGAGAACTCAAATCCCAAGCCCCGTGACCATGCAAAGTCTTTCCCAGAATCCACCCCTTCACAGGTGGATGCCCCAAGTGCTCCACTAGGCTCTGCTTTGTTCATTACTTCCTTCCCCAGATAAGTTGGGATGCGTATGGGACTAGAAGCCTCCCTATATAAAGGGACCAATGAAGTAATCAAACTATCTAGTGTGTGGTCACCAAAATCTGGTTCTCTGTACCCAGGGGCAACGCTAGTATCTTCCACTGATAAAATAGAGGGTTTCTTAACTGTAACAGTCTCTTGGGTAGTTACAAGAAAGGAAGTATGGTCAACCCTAACTTCTACAAAATCTGAACCCACTGAAACAGTCTTAGAAAATGTCCCCAAATTGGCCACAGGTGAGGATATCAACTCTGACAAAAAAGTATTATCTAAATGATCTTGTTCCCATGTAGATAAGGCAAAATAAAGTGAAGGGCAGTGAAGTTTTAGCTTATCGACAAAGGTGGTATTTGGAAGTTCTGGACTTTCCTCTGCCCTCGTAGTAGTAAAATCCCTGCCTCTTGAGAGTCCACACTAGTGGTGTAAAGGTACTTTGACAAATCCTCCATGGAGTCCTCTAAATTTGAAACCCCAAAAGCTTGTTGACAGTCCTTTTGCAAGTGTCCAATTCGCCTACATAGAGTACACCGAAAGGGTATTCCCAAGTATTCCAATCTCTGGATGAGAATGTGGCCCTGCCAATCTATTTAGAGTGACTCTAATAGTCCAACATGGATATCCACTTCTACGATAACCTTTTCCATCCTTTATCATGCGACTGTAGTGTAGTTTCATCCACCTTGATGAAATGACCCAACTCATTTCCAATCACCTCCAACACTTTGACATTCCACAATTGGAGAGGTAGACCTGGAAGAAGTACCCAAAGGTGGCGGAAAATGAAATATTCAGTAGTCGGGTCGAAGCAAATGCACCACCTCTTCAACATCAAACTCTCACCCTCGAAGTCCCACAATCTTCCTAAAATAAACCATATGTCTTATGGACTCTTAAATATAAAACCAAACCATCCTCTCGGCAGGGTCAGTAGCTCAGGAGAGTACCCCAAAAGTGGTTCCCAAGAGCACTTCATCCACTCTATGAGTGGCATTTTACACTGCGACCAATAAGCAAATATCCCCACCAGAGCACAGAGTGAGAGGTTGCAAGAATCTTCAATACCCACATCCATTCCCATTACCATCCGACGTTTTTTCTTCTTTGGCTTCCACACTCGAGCAAAGCGTCTAGGAAAACCTCACTTACACTGTGTGTGACCCCCCTATAAAGCCTCTGTCTGAGTGCCAGTAGGATTGGTTTTCACCTCAACTGTAATCCGACCTTCCTGTAGACCATTAACCTGGCCACTAAACTCAAAGGATAAACTGACAGGAACCTCACCAGACAACAAATTTGTATCTCGACCCTTTGAAAGCTCTAAAACTTGACTACGCTGGTGGTATATCTTTGAATGGGAGTTATGAGGTATTGGGAACTCCATCGTGGTCGTAGGTGGAGTAATAGAGCTCTCATTAAGGTGCCACCCATTGTGTTTACTCCTACAGAGCTTGTCCACCGAGGATAACATGCCCACCCTCTCCCAAAGCTCCTTATCAGCCACACCCATGAGTGTGCTGACCTCACAGTCCATTCATAAGTTCCACAATCCTCTATTCACTTGCCACCTCAGAGAGTATGTTGAATCAAGCCAGAAAAACAAATCTCCTGGTTTAATGGTAGAGTTAAAGAACAGTAAGAAATAAAAAAGGAGGTTGAAAGGTGACATCGCTCACTTCAGGGCCAACCTTCTAGTTATTAAGAGCTATAAAGCTTCTAAAAAATGTCGAAGGCTCCAGAGAAGACTCTAGAGGCAACAAGTAACCAACACTAATCTGACCCTCTAAAAAGAAGGAGTAGATTAGTTAGTGTGAGAGAGTAGGTTCTAAAGTCCACTGTCTGTCGATATAGGGAACCGTCCGCCATTTAATCCATAGAGATGATAAAACACCAAATGGATAAGTCTAAGAACACAACCAAACTACATAGTAGGTTCAACTAAGCATCCCACTAACCCATACCCCCCTCAATCTCTTAGAAATCCTAAAAAAGTATAGGAGAAACCTCCGTTAAACCTGCAACTTTCATTAAACCTCCAATAAACCTCCATTAAACCTACAACGTTTCCACTTTCCTTCCGCGGTTGTGTGGCACCATCAATGGTGAAGAGATGCTACCTATCAACATGCCACATGTAATTTATCATTAAATTTTTGTAATGTTGTTAATGTAAAGTATTTTTTAGTATTAATTGAATTAGTTTTTTTAATATAAGTTAAAGATTGGCATGAACTAAAAGAGAGGTGGTTATTCTAATTTTCTTTACAAGATTATCTTATTCTTAAATAAATTAGCTAAGAATTTTGAGAGAAGTTAAAAATTTGGTATGAAATAAAAAATTAGTTATTTAAATTTTTTTAATTAAAGTATGAAGAACTTTAAAGAGTAAATTAATTTTGTAGTAAAATGACTCTTTTTTTGTTAAGATTTTCATGAGTCAAACAAAATTTTTAAGCATGATCAAACTTTTACCATGATCCATATTTTGTGTATGGTGGAATGATATTTCTAAGAAGTTTCTCAACTCTTAATCAACCTAGATCTTTGAACAATTAATTAAAGGTTTAAATCGATCAAAACTCTAACTTCTTGTATTATCTATGTCAACAATGAAAACAAACTTACTACATGACTAAACTACTTTAAACCTTAAAAAAAATTAATAAAAAGGTAAAAAACTAAAGTAAAAAAATGGAAAAGATACTTACCCTTTTAATCGTAGGTTTAAAAAAATTAATAAAAAAGGTAAAAAACTAAAGTAAAAAAACCGAAAAGATACTTACCCTTTTAATCGTCGAAGATAAGACCTTTGGAAGATTTGGTTTTGATATTGAACTCTTTTTAGAAAGGTAAGGAAAGTCATAATCATACTTAAGTTGGGAAAGGGAGAATGTTTTGAATAAGTAAATCTTCTTTTAAAAGTGTTGAATTGAACATATTGAAAACTTAGGGTATATTTGAGTTTTTTTTTTTTCCAGACAGAAAATTACTCATTATATTGATTTATAATTGTTTTCTTCTCAAAATATATATATCTTGATCATAACAAACTAGTCCATAGTCCATGCTCAAAAACATAAGCTACCACTGTCTCAAAAAAATCAAAAAGTCACCAGAGAAGAAATCCAACACACAGGCTACAAAAAGATATTTGAACTAGGAAAAATTCTCATCAAACACCATAAAAGAAAAAACCAGTAGCCACACACTCCCAAAGGACCTCAAAGTGTTAACCCAACATCGCACACCCCAAAGGGACCTCAAAGTGTTAACCAAAACACCGCCTGCCTCCAGTGAGGGCCTCAAAGCTCTGGCCCAAAACCTCTTCTGAAAGGAGGAAGAAAATAAACCCCTTCCTCCAACAAAAATCCCAAAGATCTGCAAGCATGCTTCAGAAAGTGAAGAACCACAACATAAAACACCTTGCCAAGGAGGAAGAGGTCAAGAGAGGCCGGAAAAAACCACAAACCCGTCCATGAGGGTAAAAATCCATCACCCACAACGAATGGAAGAAAATCTGCAGACATAAATGCCAAAATATGAGAAGAATTGAGACGACAGACTGCAGAAGGTGTTGTAACTCCCACCACAACAAACCCCTGAACTGCCACTGCCACTACTCAGATAATAGCCACCAGCGCAGACCCATAAGTGTAAGCACGAAGAGAAGATAAGGAGGAAGATCTACAACAAGGGCACACCATGCGAGCTTAGAAACACACACCCGGGGTTTGAGTTCTGGCATGCAGCTAGCTAAACCCTAGCCACAGAGCCCAGCTCCACTCCCGGTCGTCCCCCAAATCTCTCAATCTATTTTTTTTTAGGGGGTATATTGGTTATTGAATTGAATATATTGAAAACTTAGGGTATGTTTGAGTTATAAAAGTTGGTTGTTGTAATACATTGTACTTCTTTGAATACGAGCGTGTTTTTCTTTATAATTTTAATATATCAATGAAAACTAACTATTAAAGTCTCATTAAAACAATAAGGAAAATTATTAAAGTTTCATTAAAATTAATATGTATTTACAAAACAAAGTAATTATAAACAAAATTATAAACATTCAACTAACCATTTAGTTTTTCCTACTTTTTATTTTAAAGTTGTAAAATATTTCATTAAAATAGAAAAAACAAATTAAGCAATAATATAATTTGCATAAAGGTCAAATCTTGGGCTCTTAAAGCCATTACAATGATGTACTCAATAAAAGATCAACATGTCACTTACAAAAATTGAATCTAGGTGGAAAGGATGCAATCATTCCTCCCAACAACCTAAACTAAACCCAATTGACAAACTCCAAACCCTATTTATGTGATAAGATAAATTCATTTTTATCTTAAATCCATTTAATTGTTCAACAAAATTAACAAATATCAACATCTTAATTTTTTTATAAATAAATTATATTAAAAATTATTACATAAATCGAATTAATACACAAAGAAATGAATCCACCTTCCTACCATACAGATAGTATCAAGCACTTTTTTTGACCCCAATCTAATCATAACTAGAAATCTTCTATGCTTATTTCTCTAGAGAGATTGGGACTACTACCTAACATAAACCCTTGTGTATGTATTTTTTTGTTTATCCTCTAGATAATAAGATCCATCTAGGTGTGACCAAATTTGAAAATTAAACTTCCTCTCTAAACATAAAAACTCTCAAATAACAAGTGTTGCATGGCAGCGCAGTCCATGCCAGGTTGAAATGGGAATAAATGCACAGGGATGGGGGAATAAGTAGCGTAGGCAAATGGAAACTACAACGAATATGTGGCAAGCAGCATGAAGCACAGGTGGTATCCATGCAACAAATGACATGTGGCCCCTAGAGCAATTATGGCATTGAAACCATTTAGTTTTTGAAAGTATTTTCATTCTAATTACACTATGTTTTGTATAATCCATCTTGCTTTTATTTTTACTAGTGGTCTGACATGCCATGTTCAAAATTTTTGTTCCTACCTTGAATGTTTTATCTCTTCAATGTATTTATGAAATTCATTCATAATGATTTTTGTATACTTCCAACTGGTTAGAGTTAAGTACAATTTTCATAGTCACTTCTTTAAATAGATCATTTGGCTTGTGTGTCTCTATATGTGTCAGGAAAAATAAAGGTATATGTGGTGGCAAAGAAACAACTATATATTTTTTTGAATCCCAGTGCGTTCTTATAGATGTTGTACTCCTCTATAAGTTTTTCCTATCGCGTGTATAGTTCAAATGTGGGACTTCAAGAATATCCATCGCAATGACTTGAAGCAATACAAAACGATAGAAGATGTTTTTTTTTTTTGAAATAAAGGTTTATGGAAAATAGGACCAGGAATCACACACATTAAACATTCAAATTAAATAAACACAATCTCTTGACATTCAGCATAGTTGAAGACAAAAATTTATGAGCACATAAATATAGAAGGAGATAAAAGTAGTTTTCTTTGAAATATATCAAAAAATAATAGTGTTTGTTACATATTCCTGGAAATTTTAATACCTTTGTCATATAGACTGGGATTGGGGTGCCCGCGGACCATAAAAGGAATATGTACAAGAAATTGGACCATAGAAAGAAGAAGTGGGCGATGGTAGAGAGCAAGACCTGGAAAGAATAAATTGGAAGGTATTAGTCTTTGGTTAGACATTTCTATTTAAAAAGGTGTAATAACTGGATTGATAAACAAAACATGATGTGATCAGTATAGATTTACACTAATGGTAAATATCTCCCACTTTGCTATTTTCTTGCTGATGCCTTTTTATTTCTGTCATCAATGACTATTAGAATCGTGCCAACTACCTGTTGCCCTTCGTCGACGAGATTCTCCATTTCCCTTTGGAGCCATTCTTCAATGTAGCCTCTCAAGGGGGCCACGTTGATCTCATCTTGGATTTTTATGTTGAAAAGATCCTTTTCTAATTCCCTTAGATCGATAGAAATATTATGCAGAGCCTGATCGATTTCTTCATTTTGTATTGAATAGTCCACTAGCCAGTTGTCCACGTCATCTTCACCATATCCAAGGATGCTGTAAAACTTTTCTAAAGACAACCCCTTAAAAATATCAACTTGTTCATCAAAGGTTTTCTTAGTTAAGAGTAAGGAGTTGATGATTAAGTTGGGGTCTTGGACCTCGTTGGTACTTCTGGCTAAGTCTATTTAGGTCAACTTTCTGAATAATTCTTCTTTCTTTGATATGGCTTGTTCACATGATTGGACAATGAGATGCAAGTTCTTCACTTTCTCTTTCCAGCATGCATTTAATTGAGTGATCCGGTTTGGGGAGGGGAGATCTTCTTGTCTTCTTCTCATATCTGTCATGTTGGTGACATGAACGCCAAAAGGGATGACTGTGTTTATATAGAAACATTCTTCATTTTTAAAATCCGCTTGCAAATGTTCGTGCAAATCATGTGCCCTCACTCCAAGGGAAGCCATACTTTGTGATGTTTCCTAGGCCTGAGTAATCAAATCCATTCTTTTCTTGATATTCTTCTCCCAATAGCCTCTACATGATGTGAGGAGGCTGGAGGATCCTTTTAACTTGGCTACAGGGGTGGAAGGCATGGTTATTGCTAAAGGACTGGCAAGCAATGGCATAGGAATCAAAGCTTCCTCCAATTCCTTAACTCGGTCCTTCAGTCTAGCATTCTCGGCCTCAATGCCTCCAATGGAATCATCAAGATCATCTCTGGTTGCTCGGTGAAGTTGAGAGATTTGGGACGGTCGCATGTTCCTAAGGTTAATCTATGAACAAGATTTCCCTTTCTTATTCCTTACATCTCTCTTTTCAATAATCAAATTTTCAGACTTGCTGTAAAAAGAAACGCTCTGGAATACGAAGGATTCATCTTCGTAAAACATTTCGGTCTCAGTTATTTCCATTGGGGGACTATGCTAGATCGTGTTCCCGAGGTGATCAACATTTCATAATACACTATCCAGATCAATATCAAGTTCCATGTCTTCACTCTCAATTTCAGGCTCTTTCGCTTTCCCTACTAAGTTTTTTCTCTTCTTCTTCATGAGAAGCTTATGAGAACTATCAATTTTAGCATGAGGAGGGTTCTTATATCCTCCTTCGTTTGAATAATTCTAGGTTGCTTTATTATTGGGGTGGGTCGTTGGAGCGATGCTTTGGGATGTCGTACTCTTGGGTGTGGTAGCCGAGGATTTAACACTCTTCTCACTGGTGCCTTTTCCCTGTTGTTTGTACAATTCAATGGTGCTTTGTAATGTCTCTAGGTCGTCAGCGTTAGAAGCAGGAGTGTTGTCATCATTGTCTCTATCTTCACTCAGTCGTGTCTAGATAAAAGAATTTTTGAAGCCAACTGCTAGTAAATGTTCTAAAAAAATCCCATTAGGGTCGAACCCTCTTAGAATTTCAACATATATTAGGTTCAAGTTGTTGAAATGGGTTGCGAATTCGTCAATTTTATTGACGTTCCTCAACACGAAGTCCCCGACTTTCCAAGGCAGAGGAATGAACTTTTTTTTTCTCTTCTCATGGAATAAATGCAACCAATAGTTGTATTGCCTTGCTATTTCTGTAACAAACATTATGTCGATAATGTGACATGGAAGGAAAGAAGGATTTTCCTTGGAGCCAAAAATCATTATCACACTGTAATTCTCCATTTGTTCAAGTGCCCCCTTTTTGTCCAAAAACTTGGTTTCCTGGTCAGACATGCGGGGAGAATCCTTTCCTAACAATAAATCTTTGAAAACAAAGACAAAGTCATTACAAACCTCATAAAAATAATGGGAGGCCTTGTGCCTCCACAAGGCCTGGTACCAGAAGGTTACTAGGTCAAATTCACAGTTTACCTTCTTGGACACAGACAGTTTTGGAAACGGATAGAAATGCACTATCGCGAAAACCAAGTAGGATGACATATAAAATTTCTTCTCATTTTTGAATCATGACAATTGGGAACAAATTTCAATGGAAATTATCTTCCCCCAATAAAAAATGGCTTGTTCATTGACTGTGAAATACAAAATATAAAGAACCATGCGGGAAACACTTGTTTTGGGTTCCTGTCATGTTATTCTTGTAAACAACCAAGCAATTTCCCCGAATAGATTTCTAAATGAAATAACCTGCAAGCTTGTGATATCTTCAGGAACTGTCGTCGAGTCTTCTAGGAACTTGGGCAAGAGGTCCAACCTGTTATCATGGTTTTTTAGGAATTGTTTGGAGTCTTCTCCTCTGAAGGTCAATCTTGGCTCTGGAAATCTTAACATCTTGCGGAATACTTGAGGTGATAAAGAAACAAGAGAGTGGTCCCACAATGGAATAATTATTTGGACTGAAATATATATGTCAGAGCACCAAGAGACCACCTCCTTACAGTAAAAAACTTCATGGACACAACCCACATGAGAAATTCCAGAGGTCCAAATTACTTCATTCTGGGCGGAAGGGGATGAGAAGTAATTATATGCCTTGGACCACTGGAAGTTCTTGTCCTCGCGCCTGAAGATGTTCAATGTATCTCCACCAAACTTTTGTCGAGCTGGTGCCATAAGTTTACGATAAAATCTATTTTCTCCAGACGATGGTTGAAATGAACACTTGGAGGGGATAATATAACCCTCCACAAATGTTGGTCCAATGTGTGTGAATGGGAGATCTCCTCGAACATTTTGCTCATCAATGAAAATCTCTACGGGTGATGCATGATGAGCTGTTAGCATTAAATCTTAGTAATTGAATACTTAGAAGTGCAAAGGTGGCGGGTACGATGAAGAGAAATTAAGGATTGGAGGTTTCATGAACCCGCCAACCCGATGACGCACAAAATACATTCCATGATGTTTGAAATTAACACTCGGAATTGATAATATAACCCTCCAAAAATCTTGGTTTAATGCGTATTAATGGGATATCTCCTCGAGCCTTTCGCTCATTAATGACAATCTTTACAGTTCCTGCATGATGAGTTGTTAGCATTAAAGCTTACTAATTGCATATTTAGAAATAAGAACTTTTGCATATTTAGAAATAAGAACTTTATATATATATATAT
>JZKD02S2428314.1:45310-55733 GCA_000966675.3 Picea glauca
TATCGTTGGTTGGGAAGGAGATCTTCCTCACTCAAGGTATTAATGAACTTCAAGAAGGCGAGGAAAGTGTTTGGTGAAGTGGTCCTCCTTACATGCTATGCGAGCATATTTTTCCTTTCTTTTGTTTTTACCCTCAACATTGGGGTTTTGGGTGTTTATACTCTCCTACTGGTTAGAATATTTTTTGGATTTACCCTTATTTTTATTCTTACCTCTAGATTGCTAAGATGAAGTGGATTGAACCAGATTCACCTTGGAGGTTTGTGCAGGAGAGGGAGTAGATTTGGTATTGGTACGAATCTGGGATGAGGCTGGGGTGGAGATTATATGGGCTTGTTTCCCGGTTGATTGGGTCACAAACTGTAGTTTTACTGAGCCTACCATGCCATCAACATGGGATCTCAGGGTTGGTTTTGATGGATGTTTCGATGGTCAATGAGCATGAGGGGTCGGATCATAAAGTGTGTCAGTTTGGGAATATACTAGATCGAAATATTGAGCATGATTGATTGCTTTGTACTTGACGAAAACACCTCTCATGGGGACATCTCTAGTAATGGGCGGTAGGAGATATTTTGTGAACTAATTTGTTAGGATTTGGTCTAGAATTGGAGCTTTAATTAATCATCTTCGTCGCCTCCATTCATGAATATGATCTGAAATATGAGTGGAGGTGGATTTCCTAAAGCGAGGTTAAAATATCTGATTGGTCTCATATAGAATTGGTAGTTGGAAATGGGTAAAAAATGCCATAAAAAGAGAATTTAATTCAACAAAGGAGTTTCAAAACAACCCAATATACCATTTTTCTGCCAAACTTGTGAGGGTTCTATGGAAAAGTCTTAATCAAATGGAATCATCCATCAAGGAGTTATAAGAACACCAAAGATGGAAGGTCATTATGTGGTTTTTATGATCTTCTCTAGGTTTCCCATCAAACTTTGGGATATAGGAAGGTAGTTTGGCAGGGATGGGTGGCCATAACGGGGCATGTTGTATGGGATCATTAGTCAAACGTGACAAGTTCAACAAATCTAATGTAGCCAAAGAAGGAAGTTGTCATTTTGGTTGTGAATACTTGTAGTACGAATATGGCATCAAGGTACCAGTAGGACCATATAAAGGTTGTGATGGCATTGTAAAACCTGGTGGTCCTCCCATATACTGAGGTTGAGAGGGTTAGGGAGTAGGAGACATGGGGTTCTCTTTTTGAGCAGGAAAATCTCCTTACAGAGGATGCCTGATGGATTAGGTTGACCCCATGGAGTGGTGCCAACTCCCAAATGTGGTAGACTAGTATAAATCCATGTAGGGCCTAATGTGGAAGCGGTGGAGGGGTTTTCCTGAAAGGTCCCCCCCCCATATTGTGTCTAATTTCCAATAATGGATTTCCCCCAAACTGGTTGTGGCCCCCAAGTTGGTTATTTCCCTCCAGTTGGTTGTTTTCCCCAAGATGGTTGTTTCCCCCAAGATGGAGATTTCCCCTAAGTTGTTTCCCCCCCCCATACAGTTGATAGCCTTGTAATTGAGGGTTCTCCCCCAACTGGTTATTTCCCCCATTTTGAAGAGGGCCCTGTAGCCCCTAATTATAATCCCCTCCCCCTAGTGGAAGGTATGGAAGAACTTCCCACCTTAATAGTTTGTGTAGGATGAACATTTGGTATGACTATTATTGGGTTATCTATTTGATTGGGAGGGGGGGAAACAAGCTAATTGTCGCAAGGCCTGAGGTAGAAGCATTGATTTCCACTTGACTAGAGGGAAAAGGTGTATAATTCCCAAAAGAATCTCTTGGGGTGAACATATATGCAGCCAAGGTGGCGAGAAAAAAACTCGATCCATGTGTGAAAGGAATTGTGTTCACAAGTAGTTTTGATGGGGCAACCTAGGTTAACGATGTTCCCCACAAAGGAGAAGTGACAGGAGTAGTGATGTGTGTCAAGTGGGGGTATCAATATTTCATCTGTATAGTTAGGTGTTGTTGCATCCATGCCATAAGATCACCTACTGTATATATCGAGTGGTAAGCGGTAAGAATAAAAAGAGTCAATAAAACTTTTTGAAGGAAGATCAACAAGTAGTGGGTTATAAAGACCAGTAAAAGGAGGATTTGTGGGAGGGATAGATCCTTCCTCGATGATTTCAACCTCCCCTTCAGGATAATCACTCGGGGGAGATACACTCCCAATTTCAGAATTAACCTCTTCATTAATAGTTCCTTCGTTAGGAGGGTTGTGTGGAAGATCGTGTTCTTCAGGTTCCAACCCTTGCATTCTCTGAGATATTCAGAGATCTTGGTCGACCACGGTGAAAGTGTAATAGAAATAATTATCCCTAAGGCCAACTACGAATGTCGAAATAACACACCCCTAAGAAATCTAAAGGTAATAAACCAAGCAAATAACAGGTAAAGGGATCTTCTGAAGAAAGGATGTCAAGCCGTCAACAAAGATATGAGAAACAATTATGATAATATTCACACAACAGTTCCCCAAGGTGCAAGTAAGAGCCTGCAAGAAAATACCCTCCTA
This sequence comes from Picea glauca, assembly GCA_000966675.3. Lineage (NCBI taxonomy): Eukaryota > Viridiplantae > Streptophyta > Pinopsida > Pinales > Pinaceae > Picea > Picea glauca. Next base: position 47,842 of record JZKD02S2428314.1, read on the forward strand.
GTTTGTTGAAGCTAAGATTGAATGTTTGTTGCAAGTACCACAAGTTATCCCCCTTGCAGTCACTTGTGTGAGATACTAGGAGATGTTACTATGTCTACCAATTCACAATGAACGGTCGGGGGGTACAGTTGGCGTTCAAGACTAGAAAATGGGTATGGGAATGGCAGACACAAATCTGTGACCTAAAAACTAAGAAGAAGTGGTGTCACCTCGAGGACTTTCCACTCTTCAAAGCTCCAAACTTGCAATAGTCCCTCTAGCCTAAAGGAAGAGGGGACATCTCAACCGATCTCTTCGCTTGACCTCGTGCTTGAATCCTCTGTGAGAGGAGATTTCCCAACTAACGCTAATTGCTACTACTGTATTTTTACTTTATATAGTATTCTAAAATCTCATTTAATATCCTTGGAGTTGTCTCACTTCATCCTAATCCAAAGGTATTATCCTTACACTACTATTGGTGTGCTATAAAATGAAAAATTTCTAATTAATTTTATTAAGCACGTTGGTTAATTTTAATGGATTTTCTTTACTCAAAAGGGTGTATGGAGATGCAACTAATGATGTGATTACTTGTCTCCAAAACCATGCAGAAAGAATGAGATGCAAATATTTCTCTTTCAATGAATTATATCCAAGGGAAGGAGAAGAGGTCGTTTTCTTCTTAATGTAAATAAAGACCCAAAATCATGCAACTTTCACTTTTCCTTTATCAAATGGAGAAAATTTGAAATGTCGAACTATCAAATCAATGTACTTGAAATCCAAAAACAAAGGCAAGCTCTAAAATATGTACCAAAAACACTCCACCTATGAAAGTAAGATGCAAAACTTTTGTTTTCTTCTTTCCAAATTGCATGAAAACTCAAAAGAGACTCTTCTTTTGCTCTCACTTTCAATCAAAATGAAAGGATTCAATGAAACTTGCAAAGAACTCAAAAGCTAAAGGAGATGAAGAAAACAAGCACCCAAGAAATAAAAGATACAATCACAAGGATGTCTTCAACACAAAAAACTCAAGCTTTCAATGTTAAAAAAAAAAATCAAATGACTTGAAAAAGGTTGCAACAATGATTGTTGGAACAGATCTGAGAAAGACTTGTGAGATTGTAAGAAAAAATAGAAAGCAGATCTGGGATGGATTTGAAGGATGTCCCTACAAAATACAACTTTTTATTGGTTGGTTGTGCCTTGCAGTTAAGACAGAGCGACTAATTGCATTGTGTGTGTGGAGAGACTCATGACCCCAAGTATCAGTTGCAATGCTTAGTGTGAATTTTAGGTGGTCACACACTGTATTGGAGAAACACACAATCAAAAGGGGTGTGGTCTCCATGTGTGCACGGATAACCCACTACTGTGATCATATAAGTGTGGAAACTAAAATATATAAGGAAGATCTATAAAAGTTGGGACTGAACACTTTCAAACAGACTTGGAAAAGACTTATGGGAATAATGAAAACAAAAATTGGGGCTGAAGACAAGAAAGGATGTTAAGAATATGAATTCAAAATTTGAGGAAGAAAACTAAATAAACAGTAATGACTTCCCCAATGGAGTCGCCAGTTTTTTGTAGGATAAATGTACTCTGCAGAAGTTACCTCCCTTAGGCTCTTCCTAGACCTAAGACATAATAGAGATTCAAGATAAATAATTTCCTAGATCTAAATCATACATGAAAAGTTCTACGAGATAAAATGATGATAATCATACCCAATACTTCTATGGTTTTCCCTGCATGCTCCTTGGTCGTTTTCTCCTTTTCAATATATCCTTCACTTTCACGAAAATGGGTCTTCACACATAGGAAAACAAACAAGTGCCTCTCACGAGATCAAACGTAACATGTATAAAACATAGATACAATAATATATCACAAAGACATGAAAATATTAACTCTCTATGAAGATTATAATCACCATATACAATCAATTAGAGAGGAAATTCATGTGCATATTCTATTAATAAGGAAAAAAACTTACATATTACATACAAATACCTTGATGAACATTCTCCCAATTCCCTTTCCCAAGCTCTGTAATAAATCTGAAATTATAAGTTTACTCTATCTTTTCCTCCCCTTTTCCTATGAGAGGCCCTCAATATATAGGATGAAAAGGATGAGATGGAGGATATCTCTTAGAGAGTCAAAATAGCAAGCTTCTCGAGTTCAAATTGCGAGAAATATGAGCTTGATCCCATCTTGTTGTAACCATTCCTAATTTAAGAGTAATGCACCCAGTCGCGCCCTGCATTCCTGCAAGATGCAACCAACCGTTATTTGCAAGAGAGAAAGGCATGACAATCAATTTGGGTTACGATCTATAAAAGTATAGCTCGTGACCAGGAAAAAGGATGGTGTATACTCAAGGGAAAAGTGGCATAACTAAGTGTTTCAGCCTGCTAACCTCTAGAGAATATCCATCAAGTAATCAAGTGGTAAATAACTTTATAAAAGGAAGGAATTATTATCGATCCTCTTAATTCTTCCTCACCTAAGCAAGTGACATCATCATTGGTGGAAACAACAAAAAATTGTATCCAAAAATTCTACTAACACTAAGTAGACAAATGAGGTATTATACAGATGCAGGAGCATGAAAAAATCAATAATACAAAGAATCCTTCTACAACCCCGAGCCAAGAGAAGACAACAGGGGGAGGAGAAGGAAACAATAATGGCCAAATACCAACAACCAACAAAGGTAAGGAACCAACCTTAGAACAATTTCACACTCCAAGAAATTTAGGAAATATTCTATCATGGGGTGGCCAGCAAATTCCAAAACTGGTCGATGAGGTAGTCAATGTTCATGCCATAGTGTACGACATGAAGAGACATGTGGTGGTGAAACGAACTAGCAAGAAAATAAGACTCACTTTGGATAGTGCAGTAGTAATTACCATGAAAGAGACTTTGTTTGACACCAAGCAGGCCAAATTAAGTGAACTTTTGGGAGCTGGGATGGCTATATCTAATTCCACCATGGACAAAGAAAACAAGGATGAAATGGAGGCAAAGTCTATGAGGAGAGATATTAAGCACCTCAGGCACCATCATGAGTACTAGCAAGACACCACTCAAGCAATCATCTTTATGAGGGATGAATTTTGGGAAGGATATAGTCGCTTTAAGGTAGAAAGGTATATCTTTATGACCCAGGATGTAGTCTACCAAGAGGAGAATCTATTGGGGTTGATAGTGCACAAGGATATGCTGAGATGGTCCGAGAAGGAACATAAATCTTTGGCCCATATCGATTACATCAGGGAAATCCAAAAGGGTCGAGATGAGGAAAATCATGGCATTAGAAAAATCACATATGAAAACTTAGTGAGATTACAGAAAGCAGTTGAGTACTGGACATAAATAGTGGTGGAACTGCAAAAACATATGCAAGACAAGTGTGAGGACTGTCTTACAAAGAGAAAATGAGAGACATTCATCTCCCTGAGTTCAGTATGCTCGAGAACTTTGCAAACCTCAATGATATAATCAAACATCTTCTTGAGAATGACCAAAATTTTGAGGCAGGTGTTCTCCAAATAACGACCTTGGAGAGAGGGCAGGTGAGGAAGTTTTTGGACGGATCGATAAGAGAATTGGTGGTCTTGCGGTACTTGATCACTAAGATGAACAGATTCAAACACCGGGTAGTGGAGATGAAGGATGAGCTCAACATTCTAATGGAGCAACATTGATTCCCATACCTCCATACTTGTGAAGATATTTTCATCCAGTGGTTTCAATATGACAAAGCAAATCCGTTGTGATAACGAAAATATGACTAGAAGAATACACATGGATTAGTCCACTATGCTATTTGTTTTCTTTCACTTTAAGTGAACTTTAAGCTATTTTTAGTATTGTTATTTTGTATAAATAAAGGAATCGACCACATTTTCAAAGGTCAATGGATTTTTGTAAGAAATTCATAGTTAATATTGAGAACTATTTTGAAGTTTGGATTAATTAAGAAGCTTGAATGGAGCCAAAGACATATTTTTCCATACTTGTGGATGTTACTTGATCAATGGATTATTTTGCGTTTCATTATCCGATGGAAGCCTTTTAGTAAGATCATTATCATTTTTAGTTATCTTGAATGATTTATGGATACTAAACAAATAGTGGTAAGAAATCAATGATGTTTCAGTTTATTACATGTGAGCAATGTACAAAATTATTTCTGGTCAATTTTGTCTTATATGTGGTTTCATGCATGTTATTCCTTTCTTATTCTTAAAAAATATTTGATATATGATTAATAGAAGTATTATTGTTGATTTAGTTAATCTTAGGTGTTGTTTACATACCGTTGGTTGAAGGTTATCCTTAGTCCTGGATTTCTTCTGAAGAAAGTTAGTTCTTAAGTTAGTTTTGAGTTTTCATGTTTAAACAGTAATAGAAAATTGAACCTTAAAAAGAGATTTACAACTAGAAAGGAAAATTTCAGGAACCAGTTAAAGCCCATTGAAACTTGTCATGTTATCAATCTAGAGAATCACACTACCCCAAATGGAGAGTCTAATTGGGCCTCATCTTCAGAAGTGATTCCTATTGTTGAGTTAAAGGGAATTTGACCCCTCAACAGAATTGGCGCTAGAAGGACGGTCGAATGAATTCCTGGCTAGTGCATATCCCAAATATCCTATAGATTCAAAACAACCCACATGCATGGCTAGTGCTTCTCAGGATAGCCCTAAAAAACAAGGTACTCCTGCTACCAGTAACTCGCCTCACACTGAGGAAGATACATACCTTCATCCAGGAATACCCTATGCAATATCTCACGAAGAGGTTAACGCATTGAGAAGGATTACTAAAGATTACACTCGACAAATTAGAGCATAATGATTAGCTATGTTTCTCTCTTGCAGAAAGAAAACTGCAAGAATGGTTGTTGATGCCCCAAACCACACTTTCGTCCACATAGTTGAGGATATGGTATATTTCTCCTTGAAAAAAATTGAACAACCTCTTAGTTTTATTCCTAAAATGTTCGTTGTTACCCCACCATCAAGTACCCATTCTGAACCTGATAATCCTGAATCCAAAGAAGTAGGATCCAATTTGGAAGCCTCAAACGACGAATTAGACAGAATGGGGGGCAACAATGAAAACATCCCAGAGGGAGACAACCCACATGAAAACAACCAAGCATGGTTCGCCAAGTACGCCTTGGAAACAATGAGACGGTTACATAACTTACCTAGGCACTTAGAGAAGATTCTTCCGAAGTTTGACCCTAAAACCTAAGGATTGCCTGAAGACCACATCAAGAAATTCATAATGGAAATAAGGCCCAGGAATGTGCAACACGAAGATGTGGTGTGCATTATTTTCCCATATAATTTTGAGAAATCAGACTCAACCTGGTATTTTAACCTTCTAGTTGGTTCCATAACTAGTTCGACAAAATTCCAAAAGGATTTCGTAGACAAATTTGTTGAAGAAACAACTACAAGAGACTTAATGAATGAACTCTTTGCTGCTACCATGGGACCCAAGGAAAATGTCAAATATTTTAATTAGAGGTTTACAACAATCCTTAATAAATTCCATCCAAATGTCAGGAATGATCAAGAGCTACAAATCGAGGTATACAAAAACTCTCTACCAATGTTTATCTCTATGTTCATTAAAAGAGATGATAAACCTACTTTGGCTGAGAATTTTGAAGAGGACAAAATCATTGAATTCCATATGAAGGGATGTAAAGAAATTCATATCTCCTTAGCAAAGAAGGAAACCCAACAACCACCTAAAAGAGGACTTTTTCTAACCAAACCAGTCGAACAAAAATTCAAAAAGGACAATGTCAATATGGAAAGTATACAAAGGATGGTAAATAAGTTATCTAATGGAATTTTGGACATGAAAAGGAATTCAGGTGAAGACAAATCCAACCCAAGGCCTTACAAGCCTTTCTTTAGAAAACCATCACCTTACAAGGCCATAGAACCTCCCCAAGACAACCTAAATATTGACTTGGGTGAAGTAGCCTCTGATTCGTTTTGCAATTATCATCAAGAACATCATTCATAAAAGTATTACCCCCAATGGGTTAATGCCATGAATTTATTGTCCAATCGTTTCTTCAATGGTTGTTCCCAGACCGAGCAACATGGTGATCAAACATCAAACGTTACAGAAAATAAGGTTAGTGAGCCACCTAAACAAATAAATATGGTGTTGTTCAGATATTGATCACACGTCTTCTCCTGGTGACCCCACCGAAGAGGAAGAACCATCTAATGAAATATCGGTAGTCCAAACAAGGAGTAAGGGTCCTATCACATAAAATTATCCTATCATATCCCAAGCTCCCAAAAAATTAGAAAACCCAACCTTTTTGAACCAGTTGGCTCCTCTACTTGGCTCTTCCCTAAATTCAAAATCTAGGAGGTTTCAAAATTAGAATATAATTTGGTAGAGGATTTGAAAAAGATGAAGGAAAACATTTATGTCATGGATTTATGCATAATTTCCCAACAAAAGGACCTTTTGTTGCAAGCTTTAAAAGAAGGGGATAAACCCATGATAAATCCCAATCCAAGCACCAAAAAAACCACCTCTGAAGAAACTAGAAAGTCAATGTAAACTCAACATCCACTGATACGAAATATGGATTATATGTCCCACCCTTTTTGCGAACTTTCAAATTTTATAACATAAATTTTCACAATTGTTTGGTCAATTCTGATACATCTTCAAACATCACGCCCTATTCCGTGTGTAAGAATTTGAACACAAACCCTACCAAAAGTAACACACATAATACACTTAGATAGGACTAAAGTCAAAATAATTGGTGAGCTAAAGGATGCTATTATCCGCATTGCCTCTAACCCAAAGTTTCACTAGGTTATTGATATCATTGCCATAGATATTCCAAAAGCTTATGGAATTTTGTTAAGTCAGGACTGGTCTGAAAAATTACACAGTTGCTTCAATACTGATTGGTCCCACTTATGGCTCCCATTAAAGGGGCATTCTAACATGATCAAAATTTATAATGAGAAGTATTTGAAACATATTGTAACTGATTTGGAAGCCCCAAATGAACCCTCTTCAACCAAACTTCATGTATTAGGAAATTATTCGTGTGACTTAGACTTTGGAAAATTCCCACCTTGCTTATCTAAAGTATTATTCTCACAAAATTTAGAGCTATTGTTGCAAGAAAACTAAAAAGAAATTAAAGAATGCAACAAGTCTGAACAGGGCTTCCAAGTTCATATTTTAGAAAACAAAATTGAATCTGTGAGCATAGATCCTGACAAGAAAGTACCGAATTCCACTTATGATATTCATACTCTATTATTCGATGAATCCAAATATTAGGAAGGAGCTGGTGCATGTTGCATTTTCATTGATCCAATAGGTAAACGTAGTTTCTTATCATGTAGACTGGATTTTGAAGCACAAATAACACGACTAAATATGAATCCTTGGTTCAAGGAATCACGAAAGATATTGACCTGAACATTAAGGAAATAGTTGTCTTCGGTGATTCATAAATTATAGTAAGACAAGTAAAGAACACCATACATTGCAATTCGCCTCATCTGAGAAACTACCAACAAGAATTACATAAATTAAAAGAAAGATTTCAAGCATTCAACATCATTGTTGTTCCTTGATCTAAGAATATACTTGTTGAATCTCTAGCCACAACAACCTCGAGAATAGCTCCCCTCAAAGACTATGAAGCCTCCAAGTTTACTATAGAATTGTTATACAAGTCTCCTATCCCTGATAACATTACCAACTAGAGGGTATTTGAAGGAGATGAGAAAATTATATCCTTTTTAACTAATGAATAAAAATTCAAGGATTTGGCTATTGATGATGAAGTTTTCCAAAAATTGTTTGTTGAATAAGAA